>JAJIYU010001307.1:0-37280 GCA_030144865.1 Tinospora cordifolia | reverse complement strand
TATTATCTTGATTTCCAGTATAAATATGATTTTGAACATCCGGTGAATATGATTTGAAACTAACTGCTTAGTGAAGCATGATTAAAATGAATCTTTGAAATCAAAGAAATGTTTTAAACCTCGTGTATAGAGGTAAAAAGATAGACTGACGACATCTGTCGCACGCCCGGGGCCTCAGCGGACCACGCGCAGAGCTTGGAACCGCGCGACGCCCGACGACGGGGCCACAGATTGACAGACACGACGTCCGGTCCGAGGGTCGGGGTGTGACATAGACCATTTTAGACAACTAGAAATCATCATAAACCATTTTAGAAGGTCAGACACCAACTTGCTTCAATCAAAAAAACGCTAATATATTATGGTCTACGAATGTCTACAGTAGGCTATGATAGTTTATGGTAGTTTATAATTATCTATGACTATCTATAATGGTCTTTTTTAACTCTAGGTAAGTTTGTTTTCAACTACAAACTTCAATATACAATCATAGACCATCATTGACCATTATAGACCACTATACACTATCATAGAGTAGTACAAACCATCATCGATAATGTATTAGTCTCTCTTTGGTTTAAGTTAGTGAATAAACAATTATAGGCATCAAAACCCACTTCAGATAATTATAAATTACTATAAACCCTCATAAACCATTATAGAAAGCTAAAAACCAACATAGACCATTATAGAAGGTCATAAACCAACTTACTTAATCCAAAGAAACACTAACATATTGTGGTCTATGATCATTTATAGTAGTCTATAATAGTCTATCATAATGATCTATAATCATTTATAGGAGTCTTTTCAAACTATAAGTAAGTTCATTTTCAACGACAAACATCAATATACAATCATAGACCATGATGGACCATTAAAGACTACCAGAGAGTATCCTAGACTAATACAAACCATGATAGACCATAATGTATTAGTCTCTCTTTTGCTTAAGTAAGTTCATAGACAATTACAAGCATCAAAAATCACTATAGATAATTATAAATGACTATAAACCTTCATAGACCATTATAGACAACTAGAGACCATCATAGGCCATTATAGAAAGTCATAGATCAACTTACTTAAACCTAAAAAATACCAACATATTTTGGTCTACGATGTTCTATAATAGCCTATGATAGTCTATGACAGTCTTTTTGAACTCTAAGTAAGTTAATTTTTTGCTACAAACATCAATATATAATCATACACCATCATAAACCATTAAAGACCACAATAGCCTATTGTAGACCACCACAGACCATCGTAGACCATAATGTATTAATCTCTCTTTGGTTTAGGTAAGTTCATACACAATTACAGGCATTAAAACCACTATAGATAATTATAGATAGTCATAAAAGCTCATAGACCATTTTAGACAACTAGAGACCATTGTAGAAGGTCATAGACCAAATTACTTCAACCAAAGAAAGACTATAATATTATGATCTATGAAGATCTATAGTAGTCTATGATAGTTTATGGTGGTTTATAATTGTCTATGATTGTCTATAATAGTCTTTTTTAGTTCTAGGTAAGTTTATTTTCGGCTACAAACATCAATACATAATAATAGACCATCATAAACCATTATAGACCACCATAATCTTTCATAGAACACTACAGACGATCATAAAACATAACACATTAGTGTATCTTTGGTTCAAGTATGTTCATAGACAATTGTAGGCATCGAAAACCACTATAGACTATTTTAAATGACTATAAACACCCATAGACCATTATAGATAGCTAGAGACAATCTTAGACCATTATAAAAGGTCATAAACAAACTTACTTAAACCAAATAAAGACTAACATATTATGGTCTACGATGGCCTATAGTAGTTTGTTGTAGTTTATTATGGTCTATAAATGTCTATAGTTGTCTCTTTTCAACTCTAAGTTCATTTTTTACTATAAACATCAATACACAATCATAGACCATCATAGGCTATTATAGACGACCATGGACTATCACAAACCACTACAAACTGTTATAGACTATAATTTATTAGTCTTTCTTTAGTTTAAGTAAGTTCATATGCAATTATAACCATAAAAAACCAATACAGATAATTATAAACTACTATAAACCCTCATAGACCTTTATGGACAACTAGAGACTGTAATAGACCATTATAGAAGGTCATTGACTAACTTACAAAAGCCAAAGAAAGACTAACGTATTATAGTCTACGATGGTTTGTAGTAGTCTATGATAGTAATTGGTGGTCTATAATGGTCTATGATCGTCTATAGTAATCATTTTTAATTCTAAATCAGTTCATTTTCGACTGTGAACATCAATACACAATAGTTCGTCTTAGACCATTATAGACCACCATAGGCTATCATAGATGTAACACCCCAATTTTCAACTGGACCGTTGTTCACGTTTTACCTCACATGTGGATCGTCGCTCATTGAAAATCGAGATGCTACTTAAATTCTTATTCTGTCAAAATCTTTTTCTTCAAATTCAAGTCCATAAAACTATTCTCAAAGAAATGTATTTGAAACATAATTTCATAGGAAACACCAGTTCAAATTAACTTTCATGTGTTCATTGTATTTTCAGAGTTAAATGAAAACAAACTTAAATCGAAAATCATAGATCATAAATTCCAAATTACGCAGCAGAATCACTTCAAAAATTTTCTTTTAAGACAGTAAATGTTAAACATACAAAATCATTCAAAAACATGAGCCATTGAAGTCCAAAATCAAAATAATTACACGTAAATCGGTTCAATAAAATAAACAGAACACCACCTCTATAGTCTCCTATTCTGAATGACCTCCCCAAGAGGTGTCCAATTTGATTGTAAGTATTCTGACGTAGACTGCTGTGTACTACGCCCGAATATTCCTGAAAAATAAAATGGGAGTAAGCTCGAAAGCCCAATGGATCATTCCTACACATCACACGCATTATACAGACCTAATCCAAAATATTACAAGTACTTTCAAACATTAGGCATTTCAAACATTCATTTGGTTTTGTTCGAAGTCTAAGGCTGAAAGAGGGTTGAGATGCCTCTCGATATTCCCTGTGATTCCATCCAGTCGTAATTGTAGAGGCTTCAGGTACCATCTAAAATCAATTTTGTCTCAGTATCACAGTCTAAGAAAGAGTACTTATTGCGACTCATACTGTCTCCCAAAGACTTCAAGCTATCGCAGGCAGCTCCAGTTGGGAATACCTACGATCCGCCTTGTGGCTAGACAATCTCAAGCGATGGCATATAGGAGATACCACCTCGATCCGCTTCAAGCTCGTCAATCACACCGGTACGTGAATTCTTAATAAACCTTCATCTTATTTTAGTTTTACAATCCAATTCAATCACACTAAACATCACACATATCATGAAAAATAAATCAAATAATGCAAGATATTAAAATAGCAAAATGGATGATCAAATAATGAAATCTAAATGCATAATTTCCTATACATGTATGCAATGATTAAATAATTATTCATCACACATCATTCAAGCATACACACAATTTAAATCAATTTCCTAAAAATTCTAACCTAGAATTTATTCAAACAAATGTCTTGAATTTTAAATCCATATAATACATATGAGTAAGGAAATCACACCCACCTTGATTTTTGGATTTCTTTCTTTTTTCGTTCGTCGTCAATGCTTGTTCTCAAGAATTACAATTTGAAATTTGAAAATGTATCATAATTATTTATAAGTTTCTAATTTCTTCATTTTAATTTAATTACAATAAGTTTCCTAACTAAAGTTTTGTAATAATTTCATCACTTTTTAATTTAGTAATTTTTTAACTAATCAGAATTATTTAGTAATCAGATTCATACATTAAAATTTATTAAATAAGTGTTTTTAAATTTCTTAGTTTTTATTATTTAAATAAATTATTCATATTTTTAAATAAAATAATTCCGAACAAAATAAGATTTCTATTTGTCAAAATTGTAGTCTTTTCTGTATTTGAAAATTTTATTCTTTTTCCTATAAGAGATTTAAGTTTTCAAAGGTTTATTAGTATTATTATTGTCATTATTATTTTTATGTATTTAACTAACTAAGTAATTTAATCTTTACACTTCTAAATTTCTCTTAGTGTCCCTTTTTCTTATTAGAAGTGTTCTAAGTTAATTTAGAATTTTATTAAGACTTTCTTAATTTTAGGCTTTCTAAAATATTTATCAATTAAATTCTTAACTTTACTTTTCTATATTGCTAACTTTTCTTTTTAGATTTCCTATTATTAGAATTTAAGTTAATTTATTTTTATAATTGGTTCTAGCTAAATTTTATTCAGGGTTACAGAATTAAAACAATTAAATAAATAAATAATTGATTGAAGTAAATGTCGCTCCTTTTGATTTTATTTCCCGCTTGAAGTTCGCGTTCATATTCAAATAATCCAAATCAATCTTTGAATAGTATTCAACCACGTTTAACAATTATCAGTTACTTTTAAAAACTCAATATCTTTCAGTAACCAAATTGCATGTCCAAGTTTTTCAACAATTTCAGCAGCTTAAATCACTTATCTTCTTCTTCGTTCCTAAATGAAGCCAGAATTTTTAAAATCAAACATCCAGAAATTGAAGTTAACTTTTGTAACTTATGTCCCATCCAATTACTCAATTCCATTCAAACAATTCATTCCGACGCACAGCCAAATTAAAACACCCAAACCAAAAATTTAATATCTTACCTTCTTGGTGTCAATGGTTGGCCAAAACCAGAAATTGAAGCCAACGAACCAGATGGTGCTCCCTCTAACTTCTGTTGGACGATCAACAGCTTAAGCTAAAACCCAACCATGCTCCAACTTAACCATTTTCTAGCTCAACCACGAACCAATTAAAGAAATCAAAACCAGAATTTTTATTCCCTTACCTTCCTGTTTCACGATCGACCAAAACCCAAAAATTGAAACACAACCAGGCGTGTTTCTTCTATGCTCTGTCAAACAACACACCAACTCAAATCAATATCAATTTTTGGTTCTTCTTTCTCGGTCATGTAACGCCCCCAATTGACGATCCAGATTAGAAGCTTCAGTTTTCTCCTCTTCCTTGTTGCTCCAACCGAATCTCAAAACAGCATTTTAGAACTTTCAGCCCAAACTCAACACCAGATTCTGTTTCTTCCTCTGTTTTCACGATCTTCAACCCAGAATTTGAAACACAATAGCTGTGCGTCCTCTATCCTCTATTTTCTGATTTCAAACCCAGATTTCTGAAGCCAAGAATCCGAAATTTCAGTTCGTTTCCCCATCTTCATCTTGCTGCCCTTGATTTGAACTCACCCAAACCAGAAAAACCCGACAATCAGTGTTCTTCTTCGTCTCCTTTTGTTCTTCTTCTTCTGCTCCTTCTTCAGTCTTCTCCTTCAATGGTCGTCTTCCTCCTTTTACAGAGCTGAAATCATTCTAGAAATCTGTTTCATTCACCGCCAAATCTCCTTCCCTGAAATTTCCAGATCCATCTTCTCACCAGCCGAATCAACAAAACCAGAATTTTCTGGTTTCAATTCCTTTTTTTCCAGTTTATTCGTGCTCTGTTCGGCCAAAATCCAAAATTTCTAGATTTCAGTATTTATTCTTTTTTTTTTTACCATATCCAAAGATTTGATTTTATTTACCTATAGTTTTAATTTGTTAAACTTTATTATAAGCTTCCCTAAGTTAATAATAGTACCATCACATAATCCCTTTAACTCTTCTATCATGAGTATGAATATCATTTATTATTTTTTTTCAAGCATCAATTTATTCTAAGTTTCTACTTTCTACTTTCACCAATCAAGAATTTCGTTTCATTCATTTTCCCATGTTAATTTAAACTAATGTTGACTAAGAATGTATTTTTCTCTTGTTATCTACATATTTATATTTGTATTTTTGTTTTCAGTTAAAAATATTTATTTATTTTTTTTTATTTTTTTTTGTAACAGTATTATTTATTTTATTTTTTGTCGTGTTCTTTTTTGTTCTTTGTATTTTATAATCTTATCTTTCTACAAAATAATGTCTTATTTTATATTAACTTGTGACGTGACAAGATCGCAAAATTCTAGGGTGTTACAATAGACCACATCATACTATCATAATTCATAATGTATTAGTTTCTTTTTAGTTTAAGTAAGTTCATAAACAACTACAGTCATCAAAAACTACTACAGATAATTATAAATGACTATATACCATCATAAACCATTATAAAAGATCAAAGACCAACTTACTTAAGCTAAAGAAAGACTAACATTTTTGGTATATGATGGTCTGTAGTAATCTATGATAGTTTATGGTGATCTATAAGGGTCTCTAATTGTCTATATTAGTCTTTTTAAACTCTAAGTAAGTTTATTTTCGGCTACAAACATCAATACATAATTATAGACTACCATAGACTGTCATAGACCACTTCAGACCTTCATAGACCATAATGTATTAGTATATCTTTGGTTTAAGTAAGTCCATAGACAATTACTACTATCAAAAGACAACTATAAATAATTATAAATGACTATAAACCCTCATAGACCATTATACACAACTAGAGACCATCATAGACTAATATAGAAGGTCATAGACCAACTTGCTTAAGCAAAAGAAAGACTAAGATATTAGGGTTTGTGATGGTCTATAGTAATTTGTGATAGTCTATCGCAATCTATATTAGTTTATGTTCACTTATAGTAATCTTTTTAAACTCTAAGTAAGCTATTTTTTTATTACAAGCATCAATACACAATCACAGACTGTCATGGACCATTATAGCCCAACATAGACAATATTAAACCACAACGAACCATCATAGACCATAATGTATTAGTCTCTTTTTGGTTTAAGGTAAGTTCATAAACAATTTCAAATATCAAAAACCACTTTAGATAATTATAAATTACTATAAACCCTCATAGACCATTATGGATTGCTAAAGACCATCATAGATAATTAAAGAAGCTCATAGATCAACTCGCTTAAGCCAACCAAAGACTAATATATTATTGTCTACAGTGGTCTGTAGTAGTCTACGATAGTCTATGGTAGTCTATAATGGTTTATGATCGTCTATAGTAGTCTTTTTGAAATATAAGTAAGTTCATTTTCAACTATAACCACCTAAACAAAATCATAAACCATCGTAGACCATTAAAGGCCATCATAGAATATCATAAACCACTACAAACCATTATAGACTATAATGTATTAGTCTCTCTTTCATTTAAATAAGTTCATAGATAATTACATGCATCAAAAAGAACTATAGATAGTTACAAATAACTGTAAACCCTCATAGATATTATAAACGACTAAAGACCATCATAGACCATTATAGAAGTTCATAGATGAACTTATTTAAGCTAAAGAAATACTAACATATTATGATCGACAATAATCTATAGTAGTCTATGATAGTCTATGGTGGTCTATAATGGTATACAATCGTCTATTGTGGCCATTTCTAACTCTAAGTAAGCACATTTTTAATGACAAAAATCAATACACAATCATAGACCGTCATAGACCATTATAGACCAACATAAACTATTATAGAATACAACATCCATCATAGACCATAATTTATTAGTCTCCCTTTGGTTTAAGTAAGTTTATAGACATATACAAGCATCAAAAACCACCTCAGATAATTATAACTAACTATAAACCCTCACAGACCATTAGAGACAACTAGGAAACCATTATAGAATATTATAGAATGTCATAAACCAACTTATATGAACCAAAGCAAGGCTAACATATTATGGTCTACAATGGTTTATACTAGTTTATGATAATCTATGATGGTCTATAATGATCGATGATCATCTATAGTAGTATTTTTGAACTATAAGTAACTTCTTTTTTCGACTATAAACATCAAGGCACAAACATAGACCATTAAAGACCACCATAGACTATTATAGACCACTACAAACCATCATAGAACATAATGTATTAGTCTCTGTTTGGTTTAAGTTAGTTAATAAACAATTGTAGGCATCAAAAACCACTTCAGATAATTATAAATTACTATAAACCCTCATAGACCATTACAGAAAGCTAGAGACCATCATAGACCATTATAGAATGTCATAAACTAATTTACTTAATCCAAAGAAAGACTAACATATTATGGTTTATGATTGTTTGTAGTAGTCTATAATAGTCTGTGGTGGTCTAAAGTGTTCTATGATCATCAATAGTAATCTTTTCAAAATATAAATAAGTCCATTTTCAACAACAAACGTCAACACACAATCACGAACCATCATTGACCGTTAAAGACTACCAGAGAGTATCCTAGACCAATACAGACCATCATAGACCATAATGTATTAATCTCTCATTGGCTTAAGTAAGTTCATAGATAATTACAGGCATAAAAAACCACTATAGATAATTATAAATGATTACAAACCCTCATAGACCATTATAGACAACTACAGACTATCATAGGCCATTATAGAAGGTCATAAACCAACTTACTTAAAACAAAAAAGACTAACATATTATGGTTTACGATGTTTTGTAATCTTTCATAGTCTATGGTGGTGTATAATTGTGTATGATTATCTATAGTAGTCTTCTTAAACTATAAGTAAATTGATTTTCGATTAAAAATATCAATACACAATCATAGACCATCAAAGACCGCCATAGAGTAATATAGACCACTACAGACCATTATAGACCATAGTGTATTAGTCTATCTTTGGTTTAAGTAAGATTATAGACAATTACAAGCATAAAAGACTGCTATAGATAATTATAGATGATTATAAACTCTCATAGACCATTGTAAAAGGTCATAGACCAACTTACTTTAATCAAAGAAAAACTATAATATTATGGTCTACAAAGATCTATAGTAGTCTATGATAGTCTACGGTAGTTTATAATTGTCTATGATCATCTTTTTCAATTCTAGGTAAGTTTGTTTTCGGCTACAAATATCAATGCAGAATCATAGACCATCGTACACCATTATAGATCACCATAGACTATCACAGAGCACAATAGACCATCAAAGAACAAAATGTATTAGTGTCTCTTTGGTTCAAGTAAGTTCATAGACAATTGTAGGCATTGAAAACCACTATAGATAACTTTAAATGACCATAAACACTCATATACCACTATAGACAACTAGAGACCATCTTGGACCATTATAGAAGATCATAAACCAACTTACTTAAACCAAAGAAAGACTAACATATTATGGTTTACAAGAGCTTGTAGTCTATGATAGTTAATCGTGGTCTATAATGGTCTATCAATTTCTATAGTTGTCTTTTCATACTCTAAGTAAGTTCATTTTTTTACTACAAACATCAATACACAATCATAGGCCATCATAAACCATTATAGACGACCATGGACTATCATAGACCACTACAAACCATTATAGACTATAATGTATTAGTCTTCCTGTAGTTTAAGTAAGTTTAAGGCAATTACAAGTATCAAAAATCACTATAGATAATTATAAATTAATATAAACTCTCATAAACCTTTATGGACAACTAGAAACCATAATAGACTACTATAGAAGATCATTGACCAACTTACAGAAGCCAAAGAATGACTAACATATTGTAGTCTACGATGGTCTGTAGTAGTATATGATAGCTATTGGTGGTCTATAATGGTTTGCAATCGTCGATAGTAGTCTTTTTAAACTTCAAGTCATTTCATTTTCGACTACAAACATCAGTACACAATAGTCCGTTTTAGACCATCATAGACCACCATAGATTATCATAAACCACATCATACCATCATAATCCATAATGTATTAGTCTCTCTCTAGTTTAAGTAAGTTCATAAACAACTACAGCCATTAAAAACCACTATAGATAATTGCAAATGACTAGATACCATCATAAACCATTATAAAAGATCAGAGACCAACTTACTTAAGCCAAAGAAAGATTAACATATTACGGTCTATAATGGTTTTCATTAGTCTATGATAGTTTAAGGTGATTTATAAGGGTCTCTGATTGTCTATAGCAGTCTTTTTAAACTCTAAGTTCATTTTCGGCTACAAACATCAATACACAATCATAGACAATTATAGACCATTATAGACCACCATAAATAGTTATAGATTACTATAAACCTTCATAGACATTAATGTATTAGTATATCTTCGGTTTAAGTAAGTTCATAGACAATTACATGCGTCAAAGGACAATTATAGATAATTATAAAGGACTATAAACCCTCATACACCATTATACACAACTAGAGACCATCATAGACTAATATAGCAGGTCATACACCAACTTACTTAAGCAATAGAAAGACTAACATATTATGGTTTGTGGTGGTATGTAGAAATCTATGATAGTCTATGGTAATCTATATTTGTCTTTGCTCACCTATAGTAGTCTTTTTAAACTCTAAGTGAGCTTATTTTTTATTACAAACATTAATACACAATCACAAATCTTCATAGACCATTATAGACTGATAATTTATGGTAATCTATATTTGTCTTTGCTCACCTATAGTAGTCTTTTTAAACTCTAAGTGAGCTTATTTTTTATTACAAACATCAATACACAATCAAAAATCTTCATAGACCATTATAAACCACTATAAACTATTATAGACCACAAAAAACCATCATAGACCATAATGTATTAGTCTATCTTTGGTTAAAGTAAGTTCATAGACAATTACAAACATCAAAAACCACTTCAAATAATTATAAATGACTATAAGCCCTCATAGACTATCTTCGAGCATTGAAGAAGGTCATAGACCAACTTGCTTAAGCCAATGAAAAACTAACATATTATGGTCTACAATAGTCTGTAGTACTCTATGATAGTCTATGGTGATCTATAATGTTTATGATCGTCTATAGTAATCTTTTTGAACTATAAGTAAGTTTATTTTTGACAATAACCGTCAATACATAATCATAAATCATTGTAGACCATTAAAGACCATGATAGAATGTCATAAACTACTACAAATCATCATAAACCATAATGTATTAGTCTCTCTCTGGTTTAAGTAAGTTCATAGACAATTACAAGCATAAAAAACAACTATAGATAATTATAAATGACTATAAACCCTCATAGATATTATAGACAACTAGAGACCATCATAGACCATTATAGAAGGTTATAGACGAACTTACTTAAGCCAAAGAAAGACTAACATATTATGGTCCAAGATGGTATGTAGTAGTCTATGATAGTCTATAGTGGTCTATAATGGTCTATGATCGTCTATTGTAGTCATTTACAACTCTATGTAAGCTCATTTTCGATTACAAACATCAATACACAATCATAGACAGTCATAGACCATTATAGACCAACACAGACTATTATACAATACAACATACCATCATCGACCATAATGTATTGGTCTCTCTTTGGTTTAAGTAAGTTCATAGACAATTAAAAGCATCAAAAACCACTTCAAATAATTATAAACAACTATAAAACCTCATGGACCATTATAGACCATTACAGAAAGCCATAGACCAACTTACATTAGGCAAAGAAATACTAACATATTATGATCTATGATGGTTTGTAGTAGTTTATCATAATCAGTGGTGGTCCATAATGATCTATCATTGTCTAGAGTAGTCTTTTTATACTATAAGTAACTTTATTTTCGACTATAAACATCTATGCCCAACCGTAGACCATTAAAGACCACCATAGACTATGATAGACCACTATAGACCATCATAGACAATAATGTAATAGTCTCTCTTTGGTTTGAGTAAGTTCATAGACAATTACAGGCATCAAAACCCACTATATATAATAAAAAATGACTACAAACCCTCATAGACCTTTATGGATAGCTAGAGACCATCATAGACCATTATAGAAGCTCATAGACGAACTTACAAAAGTCGAAGAAAGACGAACATAATATCGTCTACAGTGGTCTGTAGTACTCTATGATAGTGTTTGGCAGTCTATAATTGTCTATGATCGTCTATAGTAATCTTTTTAAACTATAAATATGTTCACTTTTAGCTACAAACGTCAATGCACAATCATAAACGTCATAGAACATTGCAGACCACCATAGACTATCACATCATAGACCACCACAGACTATCATAGACCACAATGTATTGGTCTCTCTTTGGTTTAAGTAAGTTCATAGACAATTACAAGCATTAGAAACCACTATAGATATTTGTAAATAAATATAAACCCTCATTGTCCATTATAGACAACAAGAGACCATCATAAACCCTTATAGAAGATCAAAGACCAACTTACTTAAGCTAGGGAAAGATTAACATATTATGGTTTATGATGGTCTATAATAGTCTATGATAGTCTATGGTGGTCCATAATGGTCTATGATATTCTCTAGTTGTCTTTTTCAACTCTTAGTATGTTAATTTTCATCTATAAATATCATTACACAATCATAAAGCACCATAGACCATTATAGACCACCATAGACTATTGTAGACCACTACAAACCACCATAAACCGTAACCTATCAGTCTCTCTTTGGTTTAGGTAAGTTCATATATAATTACAGGCATCAAAAACTACTACTCATAATTATAAATGATTATAAACCCTCATAGACCATTATCGAAAAATAGATACCATTTTAGAATGTCATAGACCAACTTACGTAAACAAAGAAAAACTAACATATTATGGTTTATGATGGTCTATAGTAGTCTATGATAGTTTATTGTGGTCTCGAATGGTCTATGATTGTCTATAGGAGTCTTTTTCAATTCTAAGTAAGTTCATTTTTGCCTACAAACATCAAAATACAATCATAAACTTTTATAAACCATTATAGACCAACATAAACTAGTATGGACCACTACAGACAATCATAGACCATAATGTATTAGTTTATCTTCGGTTTGAGGAATTTCATAGACAATTATAGGCATCAGAAACCACTATAGATAATTGTAAATGACTACAAACCCACATAGACCATTGTAAACAATAGGAGACCATCATAGACCATTATAGAAGGTCAAAGACCCACTTACTTAACCAAGTAAAGACTAATATATTATGGTGTTTGATGGTCTACAGTAGTCTATGATAGTCTATAGTGGTCTATAATGGTCTATGATATTCTATATTAGTGTTTTTTAACTCTAAGTAAGTTTATTTTCAACTACAAACATCAATACCAACTCATCAACCATCATAGGCCATTGTAGACCATTATAGACCACCATAGACTATCGCAAACCACTACAAACAGCCATAGACCGTAACGTATTAGTTTCTCTTTGGTTAGGTAAGTTCATAGACAGTTACAAGCATAAAAAACACTACTGATAATTATAAATTACTATAAACCCTCATAGACCATCATAGACCATAATGTATTAGTCTCTCTTTGGTTTAAGTAAGCTCATAGACAATTACAAGCATAAAAAATCACTATAGATAAGTATAAATTACTATAAACCCTTATAGACCATTATAGACAGCTAGAGACAATCGTAGACCGTTATATTAGGTCATCAACCAACTTACTTAAGCTAAAGAAAGACTAACATATTATAGCCTATGATGGTCTTTAGTAGTCTATGATAGTCTACAGTGGTCTATCATTGTCTACAGTAGTTTTTTTCAACTCTAAGTAAGTTCATTTTTGCTTTCAAACATCAATACACAATCATAGACTATCATAGACCATTATAGACCAACGTAGACTGGTATAGACCACTACAGACACTCATGAACCATAATGTATTCATTTCTCTTCGGTTTAACTAATTTTATAGACAATTACAAGCATCAATAACCACTATAAATAATTATAAATGACTATAAACCCTTACAAATCATTATAGAAAACTACAGACCATCATAGACCATTATAGAAGGTCATAAACCAAATACTTAAACCAAAGAAAAACTAACATATTGTGGTTTACGATGGTCTATAATTTTCTATCATAGTCTATTATGGTTTATAATGGTTTATGATCGTCTATAGTACTATTTTTGAACTATAACTAACTTCATTTTTGAGTATGAGCATCAATTCACAATCATAAACCATCATAGATCACTAAAGACCGCCATAGACTATGATAAACTACAATAGACCATTATTGACTATAATGCATTACTCTCTCTTTGTTTTAAGTAAGTTCAAAGATAATTACAGGCATATAAACTGTTATAGAAGGTCATAGACAAACTTTCTTATACCAAGGAAAGACTAACATATTATCGTCTATGATGGTCTGTAGTAGTCTATGATAGTTTATGGTGGTTTATATTGGTTTATGATCATTTATAGTAGTCTTTTGGAACTGTAAGTAACTTTCTTTTCGACAATAAACATCAATACGCAATCAAAGACTATCATAGACCATTATGAACAACCATAGACTACCATAGACTGCTATAGAGCATCATAGACCATAATGTATTGGTCTCCCTTTGGTTTAGCAATTTTATAAACAATTACAAGTATTAAAAACCACTATAAACAATTATTAATGACAATAAACCCTCATAGACCTTTATAAACATTTAGAGACAACCATAGACTGTCATAAAAGGTCATAGACCAACTGACTTAAGCCAAAGAAAGACTAATATATTATAGTCTATGATGGTTTATAGTAGTTTATGATAGTCTACGGCATTCTATATTTGTCTATGATCATTTATAATAGTCCTTATAAACATTATCTAAGTTGATTTTCGACTACAACCATCAATACAGAATCATAGACCATCATAGACCATTAAACCACTACAGACCATATTTGCCCATAATGTATTAGTCTCGCTTTGGTTTAAGTAAATTAATAGAGAATCACAAGCATCAAAAACCATTTCAAATAAATATAAATGATTATAAACCCTCGTAAACCATTTTAAATAACCAGCGACCATCACAGACCATTACAGAAGGTCATAGACCAACTTACTTAAGCCAAAAAAATACTAGCATATTATGGTCTATGATAATTTTTAGTAGTTTATGATAGTCTATGGCAGTCTATAACGATCTATAACCATCTATAATAGTATTTTTAAATTATAAGGAAGTTCTTTTTCAACAACAAACATCCACACACAATCATAGGCCATCATAGGACATTGATAGCCAACATAGAGTATCATAAACCACTACAGACCACTATAGACCATAACGTATAAGTCTTTCTTTGGTTTAAATAAGTTCATAGACAATTAGAGGCATCAAAAACCCACTATAGATAATTATAAACGACTATAGTTCACAGACCATTATACACAGCTTGAAACCATCATAAACCAGTATAAAAAGACATAGACCAACTTGCTAAAGCCAGAGAAAGACTAATATATTATGGTCTAAAATGGTCTATAATAGTCTATGATAGCTCGTGGTGGTCTATATTGGTATATGACTATGTATAGTTATCTTTTTAACTTTCTTTTCAATAACAAACATCAACAAACTATCACAGACCACCATAAACCATTATAGACCACCATTGACTATTGTAGACCAAATTACCAAAGCCAAAAAAAGACTAACATATTATGGTCTATGATTGTCCGTAGTAGTCAATGATAGCCTATGGTTTTCTATAATGGTTTATGATCGTTTATAGTAGTCTTTTTTAACTCAAGTAAGTTCATTTTCGACTACAAACATCAATACACAATCATAAACCATCATAGACCATTATAGACCACCAGAGATTATCATAGACTACTACAGACCATTATAGACCGTAATGTATTAATCTCTCTTTGGTTTAAGTAAGTTCATAGACAATTATAGGCATTAAAACACTATAGATAATTATAAATGCCTATAAACCCTCTTTGAACATAATACACAATAAGAGACCATCATTGATCATTACAAAAGGTCAAAGACCAACTCACTTAAGCAAAAGAAAAACTAACATATTTTGGTATATGATGGTCTGTAGTAGTCTATGAAAGCCTACGGTCGTCTATAATGGTCAATAATTATCTATAGTAGTCTTTTTTCAGTTCTAAGTAAGTTCATTTTTTATTACAAACATCAATATACAATCCTATACCATCAAAGACTATTATAGAACCTCATAGACTATCACATACTACTATAGGCCTCATAGACAATAATGTATTGGTTTTGCTTTAGTCTAAGTAAGTTCATAGAATATTGCAGGCATCAAAAACCACTATAGATCATTATAAATGACTGTAAACCCTCATATTCCACTATAGACAACTAGAGACCATGACAGACCATTATAGAGGGTCATAAACCAGCTTACTTAAATCAAAAAATGCCAAACATATTATGGTCTATGATGGTCCGTAGTAGTCTATGATAGTCAATAGTGGTGTATAATGGTCTATGATTGTCTATAGTAAACTTTTTAAACTATAAGTAAGTTTATTTTTTACTGCAAAAAATAATACACAGTCATAGACCATTAAAGATTGTCGTAGAGTACCATAGACCACTATTAATCATCATAGATTTTGATGTATTAGTCTTTCTTTGGTTTAGGTAAGTTCATAGACAATTACAAGCATCAAAAACCACTATAGATAATTATAAATTATTATAAACCTCATTGACCATTATAGAAAACCAGAGACAATCATAAACCATTATATTAAGTCATAGACCAACTTACTTAAGACAAAGAAAGACTAACATATTATTGTCTTTGATGGTTTGTAGTAGTTTATGATTATATATGGTGGTCTATACTAGTCTATGATCATCTATAGTAGTCTTTTTAATCTCGAAGTAGGTTCAATTTCGACTACAAACATCAACAGACAATCATAGACCATCATAGACCATTATAGACTACCATAAACTATCATAGACCACTATGGACCATCATAGACCATATTGTATTAGTCTCTCTTTGGTTTAAGTAAGTTTATAGACAATTACAAGAATAAAAATCCACTATACATAACTATAAATGACTTTGAAACCTCATAGACCATTACAGACAACTAGAGAACATCATATACCATTATAGAACGACAAACACCAACTTATTTCAGCCAAAGAAAGACTAACATATTATGTCCTACGATGGTCTGTAATAGTCTCTGATAGTCTATGGAGGTTTATACTGGTTTAAAATCATTTTATAGTAGTTTTTTTCAACCTTATGTAAGTCCATATTCGACTACAAACATCAATACACAATCATAGACTATCATAGACCATTATATACTACCATAGACTATCATAGACCATGATAGGTCATCATAGACCATAATGTATTAGTCTCTCCTTCGTTTAAGTTAGTTCATAGACAATTATAGGCATCAAAAACTACTATAGACAATTATAAAGGACTAAAAACCCATATAGACCATTATACACAACTAAAGACCATCATACACCATTATAGAGGGTCATAAACCAACTTACATAATCCAACGAAAGGCTAACATATTATGGTCAATGATGGTCTGCAGTAGTCTATGATGGTCTACGATGGTGCATAATTGTCTATGATCATCTATTATATCCTTTTTAAACTATAAGTAAGTTTATTTTGGACTACAAACATCAATACACAGTCATAAACCATGATAGATCATTCAAAACCACCATAGACTATCATGGACAACAACAAACCGTTATAGACCATAATGTATTAGTCTCTCTTTTGTCTAAATTTGTTCATTGATAATTACCGGCATCAAAAACCACTATAGATAAATATAAATGACTATAACCCTCATAGACCATTATAGAAAACAAGAAACTATTATAGACCATTATAGAAAGTCAAGCACAAAGTTACTTAAGCCAAAGAAAGACTAACATATTATGGTTTATGATGGTCTCTAGTAGTCTATAATTTTTATGGTGGTTTATAATGGTCTCTGATCATCAATAGTATTTTTTTAAACTCTAAGTAAGTTCATTTTCAACTGCAAACATTAATACACATTCATAAATCATCAAAGACCATTATAAAACCCCATAGACTATCATATACCACCACAGACAACCATAAACCATAATATATCATCCTTTCTTTAGCTTAAATAAGCTAATATACAATTACAGGCATTATAAACCACTATAGATAATTATAAATGACAATGAACCTTCATAGACCATTATAAACAACTAGAGACCATCATAGACCGTTATAGAAAGTCATAGACCAACCTACCTAAGCCAAAGAAATACTAACCTATTATGGTCTATGATGATCTGAAGTAGTCTATGATAGTTTGTGGTGGCCTATAATGGTCTACGATCATTTATAGTAATCTTTTTAAACTTTAAGTAAGTTCATTTTCAACTACAAACATCAATATGCAATCATAGACCATCACAAACCATTATTGACCACTACTGACTATCGAAGACCAATACAATTGATCATAAACAATAATGTGTTAGTCTCTCTCTTGTTTAAGTGAGTTCATAGACAATTACAAGCATCAAAAACCATCGTAAACCTTTTATAGAAGGTCATAGACCAACTTACTTAAGCCAAAGAAAGACCAACATATTATGTTCTACAATGTTTTATAGTAGACTATGATAGTCCATGGTGGTCTATAATGGTCTATGATCGGCTATAGACAATTTTATCAACTCTAAGTTGCTTCATTTTGGATTACAAACTATCAATACACTATCATAGACAATCATAGACTTTCATTGATTACTATAGCCCATCATAGACCATGCTATATTAGTCTCTCTTTGGTTTAAGAAAGTTCATAGTTAGTTACAAGCATGAAAAATCACTATAGATAGCTATTAATGACTATAAAACCTCATAGAGGATTATTGAAAATAAGAAATTATCACATACCATTATAGATGGTCAAAGATCAGCGTACTTAAGCCAAATAAAGATTAAAATACTATGTCTATGATAGTATGTAGTAGTCTATGATAGTCTATGATGGTCTATAATGGTTTATGATTGACTGTAGTTGTCTTTTTAAACTATTAGTAAGTTTATTTTCAACTATTAACATCAATGCACAATCACATACCAATATAGACCGTAATAGACTAACTATCACAGACCACCACAGACCATCATATATTATAATGTATTAGTCTCTCTTTGGTTCAAGTAAGTTTATAGGCAATTACAAGCATCAAAAACCACTATAGATAATTACAAATTATTATAAACCCTCATAAACAGTTATAGACAGCTTCATACCATAATAGCCCATTATAGAAGGTCATAAACCAACTTACAAAAGCCAAAGAAAGACTAAAATATTATAGTCTACAATGGTTTGTAGTAGTTTATGATAGTCATTGGTGGTTTATAATGGTCTATGATCATCTATAGTAGTCATTTTCAATTCTAAGTTCATTTTCAACTGTAAACATCGATACATAATCATATAGCATTATAGATCATTATAGACAATCATAGACTATCATAGACCACTACATATCATCCGAGACCATAATGTATCAGTTTGTCTTTGGTTTAAGTAAGTTCATAGAGAACTACAGGGATCAAAAACCACTATAGATAATTATAAATGACTATAAATCCTCATTGACCAATACATACAACAAGAGACCATCATAAATCATTATAGAAGGTCAAAAATAACTTACTTAAGCCAAAGAAAGACTATAATGGTATGTAGTAGTCTATGATAGTCTTTAGTAGTCTATAACGGTCTATGATTGCCAATATTAGTCTCTTTCAACTGTAAGATAGTTAAGTTTAAACTACAAACATCGATACACAATCATAGACCAACATAAACCATTATAGACCACCATATACTATCGTAGACCATTACAGACCATCATAGACCATAATGTATTAATCCCTATTTGATTTAAGTATGCTTATAGACAATTACTGGTACTAGTACAAATAATTATAAATGACTATAAACCCTCATAAACCATCATAGACAACTGGAAAACCATTATAGAAGGTCATAGACCAACTTACTTAAGCCAAAGAAAGACTAAAATATCATGGTGTATGATGGTCTACAGTAGTTTATGATAGTTTATAATGGTCAATAATGATGTATGATCGTCTGTAATTATCCTCTTAAACTCTAAGTAAGTTCATTTTCGACTACAAACATCAATACACAATCATAAACCATCATAGACCATTATATACCATCATAGACTATCATAAACCACTATAGACCACAATATATCATATTGTATTAGTGTCTCTTTGGTTTAAGTAAGTATATAGACATTTACATGCATAAAAAACCACAATAGATAATTATAAATGACTATAAACCGTCATACACCATTATAAACAACTAGAGACCATTATATACCATTATAGAATGTCATAGGCCAACTTACTTAAGCCAAAGAAACCTTAACATATTATGGTAATTGATGGTCTACAGTAATCTATGATAGTCTATGGCAATCTAAATTGGTCTATGATCGTCTATAGTAGTCTTTTTAAACTTTATTTAAGTTCATTTGTGACTACAAACATCAGTACACAATCATAGACCATCATAGACCAATATAAACCACCATGGACCATCATGGACCACTACAGACCACCATAGACCAAAATGTATTAGTCTCTCTTTAGTTTAAGTAAGTTAATAGACAATTATAAGTAGTCTACGATAGTCTATGGTGATCTATGATAGTCTATGATCATCTATAGTAGTCTTTTTAGACTATAAGTATGTTTGTTTTAACCAACAAACATCAACACACAATCATAGACCATCGTGGACCATTCCAGACCACCATAAAGTAACATAGACAACTACAGGCCATCAAAGACTATAATATATTAGTCTTTCTTTGGTTTAAATAAGTTATAGACAATTATAGGCAACAAAAATCACTATAGATAATAATAAATGACTATAGACCATTATACATAACTAGAGACCATTATTAACTGCTATAGAAGGTCACAAACCAACTTATTTGAGCAACATAAAGACTAATATATTATGGTCTATGATAGTGTAGTAGTCTATGATAGCCTATGGTGGTCTATAATTGTTTATAATCCTCTATAGTTGTCTATTTAAACTACCAGTAAGTTTATTTTCAAATACATACATCAATACACAATCATAGACCATTATAAACATCCATATACTATCATAGACTACTACAAACCATCATAAACAAAAACATATTAGTGTCTCTTTGGTTCAAATAAGTTTGTAGGCAATTACAAGTATCAAAAATTACTATAGATAATTATAAATGACTATAAACACTCATAGACCATTATAAACAACTAAAGACCATCATAGACCATTATAGAAGGTCATAGATCAACTTACTAAACCAAAGAAAAACTAACATATAATGGTCTATGATAGTCTTTGGTGGTTAATGATCGTCTATAATTGTCTTTTTCAACACTAAGTAAGATCATTTTTGACTATAAACATCAACATACAATCGTAGACCATCATAGACCATTAAAGACCACCATAGACTATCACAGACAACTACAAACCATCATAGTCCATAATGTATTAGTTTGATTTAAGTAAGTTCATAGATAATTAAAGGCAACGAAAACTACTATAGATAATTACAAATGGCTATAAACCCTTATAAACTAATATAAAAAACAAGCGAACATCATAGACAATTATAGAAGGTCAAAGACCAACTTACTTACCAAAAAAAGACTAACATATTATGTTCTATGATGGTCTATAGAAGTCTATGATAGTCCCATGTGGACTATAATTGTCTATGATCATCTATGGTAGTCTTTTTGAACTATAAGTAACTTTATTTTTTACTATAAACATCAATACACAATTATATACCATCATAAACCATTAATGACCACCATAGACTATCATAGACTACCATAGACTATTATAGACCATAATGTATTAGTCTCTCTTTGGTTTAAGTAAGTTCATATACAATTATAGGCATCAAAAGCCACTTTAGATAATTATAAATGTCTACAAACCCTTATAGACCATTATACACAACTAGAGACCATTATTGACCAAAGGTCATAGACCAACTTACTTAAACCAAAGAAAGAATAACATATTATGATCTCTGATAGTCTATGATAATCTATGATAGTCTCTAGTGGTCTATGGTAGTCATAGACCGTAATGTATTAGTCCTTCTTTAGTTTAAGTAAGTTCATCGACAATTACTGGCATCAAAAAACCACTATAGATAATTATAAATGACTAAAAACCCTCATGGACCTTTATGGACAGCTTTGACCATTATAGAAGCTCATAAACCAACTTATAAAAGCCAAAGAAAGACGAACATATTATAGTTTACAATAGTTTGTAGTAATCTATGATAGTCTATGGCAGTTTATAATGGTCTATGATTGTAGTCTTTTTCAACCCTAAGTAAGTTTATTCTTGACTATAAATATCAATAAACAATCATAGACCGACATATGCCATTATAGACTACCATAAAATATCATAGACCATTACATAGCATCATAGACCATAATGTATTAGTCTCTTCTTGGTTTAAGTAAGTTCATAGACAATTACAGGTATCAAGAACCACTTTACATAATTATAAATGACTATAAACCCTCATATATAAACCATTATAGACAGTTAGAGACCATCGTAGACCATTAAAAAGGTCATAGACCAACTTACTTAAGCCAATGAAAGACTAACATGTTATGGTTTACAATGATCTGTAGTTGTCTATGATAGTCTATGATGGTATACAATGGTTTATGATCTTCTGTAGTAATCTTTTTAAACTATAAGTAAGTCTATTTTTTACTACAAACATCAATATACAATCATAGAACATCATACACCATTAAAGACCACCATAGAGTGTCATAGACCACTACAGACCATTATAGACCATAATGTATTAGTTTCTCTTTGGTTTAAGTAAGTTCATAAATTATTACAAGCATCAAGAACCACGATGGATAATAATAAATGACTATAAGAATCATAGACCATTATAAATAACCAAAGACCACCATAGACCATTATATAAGGTCATAGACCAACTTACTTAAGCCGAAGAAAGACTAACATATTATCGTCTATGATGGTCTGTAGTAGTCTATAATTTTCTATGGTGGTCTATAATGGTCTTTGATCGTTTTTAGTAGCCTTTTTACACTCTAAGTAAGTTTATTTTCAACTACAAACATCCATACACAATCGTAGACCATCATCGACTGTTATAGACCACTATAAACTATCATAGACTACTACAGACCATCATAAACCATAATGTATTAGTCTCTCTTTTGTTTAAGTAAGTTCATAGATAATTATAAGAATCGAAAACCACTATAGATAATTATAAATTACTATAAACCCTCATAAACCATTATAGATAACTAGAGACCATCATAGACTATTATAAAAGGTCAAAAACAAACTTACTTAGGCCAAAAAAAAGACTAACATATCATGGTCTATGATGGTCTGTAATAGTCTAAGGTAGAGTGTAATGGCCTATGATCGTCTATAGTAGTCATTTTCCTCGCTAATTAAGTTAATTTTCTACTAAAAACGTCAATACGCAATCATAGACCATCATAAAGCATTATAAACCACCATTGACTATCATAGACCACTATAGACCATTATAGACCACAATGTGTTAGTCTCTCTTTGGTTTAAGTAAGTTCACGGACAACTACAAGATTAAAAAGCATTATAGATAATTATAAATGACTATAAACCCTCATAGACCATTGTACACAACAAGAGACGTTCATAGGCCATTATAAAAGGTCAAAAACCAAGTTACTTAAGTCAAGGATAAACTAACATATTATAGTCTACGATGTTCTGTAGTAGTCTATGATAGTCTTTGATCAACTATAGTAGCTTTTATCAACACTAAGTGCATTCATTTTCGTCTAAAAATATCAATATACAATCATTGACCATCAAAAACTATTATAGAACCCCATAAACTATCATAGACCACTACAAGCGTCATAGACAATAATGAATTAGTCTCTCTTTGGTTTAAGTAAGTTCATAGAATACAACATGCATCAAAAACCCCTACAGATGATTATAAATGACTATAAACCCCTCATAGACCATTATAAACAACTAGAGACCATAATAGCTGATTGTAAAGGGTCATAGACCAACTTACTTAAACCAAAGAATGACAAACATATCATGATCTATGATGGTCTATAGTAGTCTCTGATAGTTTATGGTGGTCTATAAAGGTCTTTGATCGTCTATAATAGTCTTTTTTAATTCTTAGTAAGTTCATTTTTACTACAAATTACTATCAATCCATAATCATAGTCCATTATAGAAAATTATAGACCAACATAGACTATTATAACCACTATAGACCATCATAGACCATGTGTTAGTTTCTCTTTGGTTTAAGTAGGTTCATAAACAATTACAAGCGTAAAAATCTACGACAGATAGTTATAAATGACTATAAACCCCCATAGACTATTATAGAAGTTCAGAAACCAACTTACTTAAGCCAAAGAAGGATTAACATATTATGTTCTATGATGGTATGTAATAGTCTATGATTATCTATGGTGGTGTATAATGGTCAATGATCGTCTATAGTAGTATTTTTAAACTATAAGTAAGTTCATTTTTTTACTACAAACATCAATGCACAATCATAGACCATTAAAGATCGTCGTACAATACCATAGACCACTACAGACCATCATAGACCATAATGTATTAGTCTTTCTTTGGTTTAAGTAAGCTCATAGACAATTACAATCATCAAAAACCGCTATAGGTAATTATAAATTACTATAAACCCTCATAAACTATAGACAACTAGAGATAATCATAGACTCTTATATTAGGTCATAGACCTACTTACTTAAGCTAAAGAAAGACTAACATATTATGATCAATGATGGTCTGTACTAGTCTAAGACAGTTTATGGCGGTCTATATTTGTCTATGATCATCTATGGTAGTCATTTTAAACTCTATGTAACTTCATTTTTTACTACAAATGTCAGTCGACAATCAAGGACCATCACAGACCATTATAGACCACCATAGACTATCATAGACCATTGTAGGCCATCGTAGACCATAATGTATTTGTCTTTCTTTATTTTAAGTAAGCTCATAGACAATTACAAGCATCAAAAACCACTATAGATAATTATAAATTACTATAAACCCTCATAGACCATTGTAGACAACTAAAGGCAATCATAGACCATTATATTAGGTCATAGACCAACTTACTTAAGCTAGAGAAAGACTAGCATATTATGGTTAACGATGGTCTGTCTTAGTCTTTAACAGTTTTTGGCGGTCTATATTTGTCTATAATCATCTATAATAGTATTTTTAAACTCTAAGTAACTTCATTTTTTACTAAAAACGTCGATAAACAATCATGGACCATCATGGACCATTATAGACCACCATAGACTATCATAAACTATTGCAGACCATCATAGACCATAGTGTATTTGTCTTTCTTTGGTTTAAGTAAGTTCATAGACAATTATAGGCATCAAAAACAACTATAGATAATTATAAATGACTATAAAACCTCATAGACCATTATAGACAACTAGAGACCATCATAGAAAATTATACAAGGTCATAGACTACTTACTTAAGACAAAAAAAGACTAACATATTATGGTCTTTGATGATCTGTAATAGTCTATGATAGTATATGATGGTCCATAATGGTCTATAATCGTTTATAGTAGTCTTTTCAATCTTTAAGTAAGTTCTTACAAACATCAATACACAATCATAGACCATTATTGTAACACCACTTTTTCGGTTTGTGTCTTAATCTCACAAAATTATAAAAAAAAACATTTAAAAATCATTTTCTTATATATATATATATATATACATGTGAGAATGGAAAACCTTTTTGAGTAGATATATTAGAAAAATAGTTGATTTATTTAAAAACTTGTTCCTCATCTTTGACTACTTGTTCAAGCTGGTAGGACAACCTCCAATCTGGGTGGCCAAATTGAGTTTACTTAAAAAAATCATGTCTTCCTAGAACAGGATAACCTACCTCCCGTTTAACGTTTAACTTTACTTGGAACAAGACTTATACTATCAACTTAAACTTGTAATCTCTGTTTCAAAACTATTAAAATGATTTTCTCCACATTCATGGTTGTTACTATTATTTGAGTTATTTCTTTATCCTACTAGTTTGTTATTTTTACAAACTAGTTTTCACTGTATCATTAGTATCATAAGCAATAATAACAGAAACATAAGTAATAATGGTGTGTCTAAAAGTATCCCACATCAGGGTTCTTTTATTAATCAAATGGCCTTTAATCATTACATTTATGCGCTTGTACATACTAGTTTTTAAGTAACATCATAAGGCACAAAATCAAGAAAATAAGGATGGTCATTTCTGACCTAAGTCTCTCAGTCGGTATACTAGTTTCCGAGTGAGCTTTACGAGCCTAGTGGATCATTCTAATTCACAGAAAATCTAACAATATAGCAAGCACATTATACAATCAAACACTTTCATACATTATGTGATGAAATAGTAGATTGTTTTCAGTCAATCGAGTTAGGGTGGTCGACGTTAAAGTGACTCTTGTACCTCTAGCCAAGTGAATCCCACAAGAACGTCACTAGCATCCAGGCTATGCATCCGTATGTCCAGTAGTCCGCAGACTCAAAAGATACGCAAGGCACGATCAAGTTTCTAAAGTATGATCACACACCCAAGTGTATTGTTATCTTATTAAGAGTGATCTTGTATTTGGCCACTAATATATTTGTGTATATTAAATGATAATATTGTAAAAGATATATCCTTCATACCCTTATGCATATGAGTATAATATGTAACATTTATTTAATTATATCTTTACCAAACTTGAATTCTAAAATGGCATATTCTCATAGATTATACTCACCTAGTGAATTATGTGAATATCATTCCATACATGAACAACATCATGTATAAGCTCTAAATCTATCATGGTCACGTGCATATGATCTCATATTCTCATTATTCACATAATCAATGCAAATATAAGCATTTAATCATGCAATTAATAAAAGGTACATTCCACTACCACTTAGGCCATTTTATAAATAATATGCAAGCAAATATGATTAAAAAGTGTGTGAGTTGAAAATTATCTCCACCTTGATTTACATGTTCTTTATGTTGTTTGCTGCTCATGGTGGTGTCGGTCCTCCGAGAATCCTATAAAAGCAGTCGAGTCTTAGTTGGCATTGATTTTAACTCCTAAACTTGGATTTAGGTTCAAAATGACCTCTAAAGTATTCTCGAGTTCAAAATAGCCCATAAACTTTGATGTGGATTGTTTAAGGTCCAAGTTACGAATTATATCTACAGTATACCAAACATCAAGAGGCCATAACTTGAGTTTTGGGACTACGTTTTATGTGATTTTTGGGTCTATCTTATAGTGCTCGGGACGAAGAACATCATGGCAATGGCCATTTTCCTCAGCCAAGTCCATGTTTGACTAGATTGGGGTTTGGGTGTTCGATTGGGGTCATTCTTGAGTCAATTCTGTAGTACACTTGACCAGGTTCAACATGGTTGTGGCAGTTTCCTTGGATCATGCCTACACTATTCCAAAAATGTCATGAAAGTTACTGTTTTGCAACTAATGTTCAATGATAATTTCAGCCTTCGTTCGGAGCCTATGGCTAACATAATTTTGTGGTTTCACAAGCGTTGAAAAGCTCATTCTGGTCAATCTTTGATGGTAAAGGGTTTCGACCGTTTTAGGCATTTTATGGTCTTCAAAAACTTACCAAAAGTGGTATGGTCCTTTTAGGCCATAATGTAACTAAAAATTTGTAAGAAATAAAAGGAATAGAAAAAAGAATTTTAAAGAGACTAAGGAGAGAACTTATACCTCAACTTTAACTATTCTTCCTTCTAAACTTTCATTCTCTTCCTTTCCTCTCAAGCATACTTCAAATGCTTCAATATGGTGTGAGGAGAATGGGGGAAGAGGTTTTCTATTTATAGTAGAGTTTTGATCATTAAGGCTAGTATTTAGGGTATAGTAGAGGTCAAGTAAGAATAAGGGGGGGGGGGGTTGGCGGGGGGCCATGCATGTTTATTTGCAAGCAATTGTAAGTATTAATGATGGTGGGTTGAAACATATTATTCATATACTTTTAAGTTATTTTTAATTAACTAAAAATGATACTATCATCTTTAATTAATTAAAGATGATGGTGGTGGTGGTTGGAGAATATTATTCATCTAATTTAAAGTTATTTTATTTAATTAAAAATGATACTATTAATTAAAGATGATAGTGTGGTGGTTGGAGAATATTATTCATGTACTTTGAAGTCATTTTTATTTAATTAAAAATGATACGATCCTCTTTAATTAATTAAAGATGATAATGACAATTGTTGGAGAATATTATTCATATACTTTAAAGTCATTTTTATTTAAAGATGATAATGGTGGTAGTTAAAAAATATTATTTATGTACTTTAAAGTCATATTTAATTAATGGTGATGGTTGAAGACTATAGTCATCATTAAAGATAGAATTTAATTAATTATTTTGATTAGTTAAATTAATTAATCAAATAATTAAAATAATCAACTTTTCTATTCATGACATTATTAAAATAATTAATTATTTGATGATTTGATTTTTTTTTATTTTTATATTATTTATCATTTATTATTCTTATTTATTATTATTATTATTTCTATTACTTTTCACCTTTATTTATTATTTATTTATTTAATATTTTTCTTTAAGTATTTTTTGTGTTCTCAACATTTTGACACGAAACTCATTGTCTAATTTGATCATTATGCTTTCGAAATAATAGTCAACTTTTGTTGACCAAGATTATTTGACACTTAATAATAGTTATCTTTGTAATTATAGACCTAGAAACCCTCATAGACCATTATAGAATGTCAAAGACCAACTTACTTAGGCCAAAGAAAGATAAACATATTAAGGTTTATAATGGCCTATAATAGTTTTTGATAGTCTGTGGTGGTGTATAATGGTCTATGATCGTCTTTAATAGTCTTTTTCAACTCTAAGTAAGTTCATTTTTCACTACAAATGACAATGCACAATCATAGACCATCAAAGACCATTATAAAACCCCATAAACTATCACAGACCATCACAGATCACCATAGACCATAATGTCTTAGTCTTTCTTTGTATTAAATTAGCTCATAAACAATTATAGGCATCATCAACCACTATAGATAATTATAAATGACAATAAACCCTCATAAACCATTATAGACCACTAGAGACCATCATAGACAGTTATAGAAGGTCATAGAGCAACTTACTTAAGCCAAAAAAAGACTAACATATTATGGTCTATGTTGATCTGTAGTAGTTTATGATAGTCTGTGATAGCTTATAATGGTCTACAATCATCTATAGTAGTCTTTTTAAACTATAAGTAAGTTTATTTTTTACTACAAACATCAATACACAATCATAAACCATTATATAAGGTCATAGACTAGCTTACTTAAGCCAAAGAAAGATTAAGATATTGGTCTATGATGGTTTATAATAGTCTATAATAGTTTATGATGGTCGATAGTGGTCTACAACGGTCTTTAGTAGCCTTTTTAGATTCTAAGTTCATTTTTAACAATAAATATCAATACACAATTATGAACCATCATAAATTGTTATATAGACCACTATGGACTATCATAGACCATAATGTATTAGTCTCTCTTTAGTTTAAGTAAGTTCAGACAATTACAAGGATCAAAAACCACTATTGATAATTATAAATACCACTATTGATAATTATAAATGACTATAAACCCTCATGGACCATCATTGGTAACTAGAGACCATCGTAGACCATTAGAGAAGGTTAAAGACCAACTTACTCAAGTTTTGAAAAACTAACACATTATGGTATATGATGGTCTGTAGTGGTATTTAATTGTCTATAGTAGTCTTTTTTCAATTTTAAGTAAGTTCATTTTCGACTACAAACATCATAAACCACCATAGATAATTATAAATAACTATAAAACCTCACAGATCATTATAGACAACTAGAGACGATCATGGACCATAATAGAAAGTCATATACCAACTTATTTAAGCCAAAGAAATACTAATATATTGTGTTCTACAATGGTTTATAGTGGTCTATTTTAGTCTATGCTGGTCTATAATGGTCTATGATCATCTATCGTACTTCTTTTCAAGTTTAAGTAAGTTAATTTTTTACTACAAACATCAATATACAATCGTAGACCATCACAAACCATTACAAAACACCATAGACTATTTTAAACCACTACAAACCATAATTGGCCATAATGTAATCTCTTTTTGGTTTAAGTAAGATCATTGCCAATTACAGGCATAAAAACCACTACGAATAATTATAAACTATTATGTACCCTCATAAACCATTATAGACAACTAAAGGCCATACCAAGCCATTATAGAAGGTCAGAGACCATTATAAAAGACGACTACATATAATTATCTGCAATCGTTTATGATAGTCTATGTTGGTCTATAATAGTTTATGATTGTCGATAGTTGTCTTTTTAAACTACAAGTAAGTTTATTTTCAATTACAAACATCAATACACAATCATATACCATCATAGGCCATTATAGACAACCATAGATTATCGTATACTAGTACAGACCATCATAAATCATAATGTATTAGTCTTTACTAAGTTTAATTAAGTTCATAGAAAATTAGAGGCATCAAAAACCACTATAGATAATAATAAATGACTATAAAACCTCGTAAACTGTTGTAGACAACTAGACATCATCATAAACCATTATAAAAAATCATGGACCAACTTACTTAAGCCAAAGAAAGACTAACATATTATGGTCTATAATGGTCTATAGTAGTTTATGATAGTATATGCTGATCTATAATGGTTTATGATCATCTATGATAGTCTTTTTCAACTCTAAGTCAATTCATTTTTCACTACCAACATCAATACACAATAATTAACCATCATAGACTATTATAGGCCACCATAGACTATCATAGACCACTAAAAACCATCATAGAACATAATGTATTAGTCTCTTTTTGATTTAAGTAAGTTCATAAATAATTACAGGCATCAAAAGCAACTATGGTGGAGTATAATGGTCTATGGTCATCTATAGTAGTCTTTTTTTAAGCTTTAATAAGTTCATTTTTGACTATGAACATCAATATACAATCATAGACTATCACAGACCATTATAGACTACCATAAACTATTAGAGACCACTATAGATCATCATATATCATAATGTATTAGTCTCTCTTTAGTTTAAGTAAGTTCATAAATAATTACAGGCGTAAAAAACCACTACAAAAAATAATTATAAATGACAATAAACCCTCATAAACCATTATAGACAACTAGAAACCTTCGTAGAACATTATAGAAGGTCACATACCAACTTACTTAAGCCAAAGAAAAACTAATATATTATGGTTTATAGTGGTCTATAGTAGTCTATGATAGCCTATAATGGTCTATAATGGTCTGTGGTCGTCTATAGTAGTCATTTTTCAAGCTTAAGTAAGTTCATTTTCAACTACAAATGTCAATATAGACAATCATAGACTATCATAGACCATTGTAGATAATCATCGACTATCATAGACCACTACGGACCATCATAGACCATAATGTATTAGTCTCTCTTTCATTTAAGTATGTTCATAGACTATTACAAGAATCAAAAACCACTATAGATAATTATAAATTACTATAAAACCTCATACACCATAGAGAACATCACAGGCCCTTATAAAATGCCAAACACTAGCTTATTTAAGCGAAAGAAAAACTAACATATTATGCCCTATGATTGTCTATATTAGTCTTTAATAGTCTATGGTGGTGTATAATGGTATATGATTGCCTATAGTAGTCTTTTTAAACTATAAGTAAATTGATTTTCTACTACAAACATCAATACACAATCACAAACCATCATAAACCGTTAAAGACGACCATAAAGTACTATAGACCACTACAAACCATCATAGACCATAATGTATTAGTCTCTCATTTATTTAAGTAATAGACGATTACAAGCATCAAAAACTATTATTGATAATTATGAATGACTATAAACTCTCATAGACCATTATAGAATACTATAAACAATCATAGACCTACATATTAGGTCATAGACCTACATATTAGGTCATAGACCTACTTAAGGCAAATAAAGACTAATATATTATGGCCAACAATAGTCTGTAGTAGTCTATGACAGTTTGTGCCGATCTATATTGGTCTATGATCGTCTATAATATTGTTTTTAAACTCTAAGTAAGTTCTTTTTTTTACTACAAATATTGATACACAATCATAGACCATCATAGACTATTATAGACCATTACATATCATCATAGACCATAATTCATTTGTTTTTCTTTGGTTCAAGTAAGTTCATCGACAATTATTGGCATCAAAAACCACTATTGATAATTATGAATGACTATAAAACTTCATAGACCATTATAGATAAGTAGAGACCATCTTAGAAAATTATACAAAGTCACAAACGAATTTAGTTAAGATAAAAAAAAAAAGACTAACATATTATGGTTTTTGATGGTTTGTAGTAGTTTATGATAGTATATGTTTGTCTATAATGGTTTTTGATCGTTTATAGTAGTCTTTTTTAATCTCTAAGTAAGTTCATTTTTTACTACAAACATCAATACACAATCATAGACCATCATAGACCATTATAGACCACCATAGACTATCATAAACCACTACAATCTATAGTTGTCTTTGGTGGTCCATAAGAGTCTATGGTGGTCCATAATAGTCTATGACGGTCAATACATAATCATAGACCATCATAGACTATTATGGACCACCATAGACTATCACAAACAACTATAGACTGTCATAGGTTATCAAACATCTATGATCATCTATAGTGGTCTATGATAGTTTATGGTGGTATATAATGGTCTATGATCGTCTATAGTAGTGTTTTTAAACTAATAGTAAGTTCATTTTTGACAACAAACATCAATACTCAATCATAGACCATGGCAGACTATTAAAGACCACCATAGAGTATCATAAACTACTACAGACCATCATAGACCATAATGTATTAGTCTCTATTTGGTTTAAGTGAGTTTCTAGTCAATTACAAGCATAAAAAAAGAACTACTGATAATTATAACTGACTATAAACCCATAGAAACGGTTATATATAACTAGAAACCATTATAAATCATTGTAGAAGGTTATAGAAAAGCTTATTTCAACCAAGGAAAGACTAACATATTATGATGTATAATGGTCTATAGTAGTCTACGATCATCTATAGCCATCTTTTTCTAGCTAAGTTCGTTTTTCGACTACAAACATCAATGCACAATCATAAACCATCATATACCCTTATAGACCACCATAGATTATCATAGAACACTACAGACCATCATAGACCATAATATATTAGTCTCTCTTTGGTTAAAGAAAGTTCATAGACAATTACAAGTATAAAAAACCACTATAGATAATTGTAAATGACTATAAATCCTCATAAACATTTATAAATAGCTAGAGACCTTCATAGACTGTTATAGAAGTTCATAGACCAACTTACATAAGCGAAAAAAAAAAAAGTCTAACATATTATGGTCTAAGATAGTCTATAGTGATCTATGATAGTTTATAGTTGTCTATAATGATCTATGATTGTCTATCGTAGTCTTTTTCAACTCTAGGTAAGTTTGCTTTCGGTTACAAACATCAATACACGATCTTAGACCATCCTCGACCATTATAAACTATTATAGACTATCATAAAGCACTACAGACCATCATAGTCCATAATATATTCTTTTCTCTCTTTGGTTTAAGTAAGTTTATAGACAATTATAGGCATCAAAAAACTACTATAGATTATTGTAAATGACTATAAATCTTCATAGTCATTTATAGACAGCTAGAGACCTTCATAGACCATTATAGAAGTTCATAAACCAACTTACATAAGCCAAAAAAAGACTAACATATTATAGTCCATGATGGTTTGTAGTAGTCTATGATAGTCTATGGTGGTTTTTAATGGTTTGTAATCTCTTATAGTAGTCTTTTTAAAATATAAGTAAGTTCATTTTTGACAACAAACACCAACATACAATCATAGACCATCAAGGACCACCATAGAGTATGATAGACTAATATAGACCATCATAATGTATTAGTCTCTTTTTGGTTTAAGTAAGTTCATAGACAATTATGGGCATCAAAAATCGCTATAGATAATTACAAATTACTATAAACCCTCAGAGACCATTATACACAACAAGAGATAATTATAGACCATAATGTATTAGTTCATCTTTGATTAAGTACGTTCATAGACAATCACAAGCATAAAAAACCACTTCCAATAATTATAAATGACTACAAACCTTTATAAATCGTTATAGATAGCTAGAGGCCATCATAAACCATTATAGAAGGTCATATACCAACTTACTATAGCCAAAGAAAGACTAACATATAATGGTTTGTGATGGTTTATAGTAGTCTATCATATTTTATGGTGGTTTATACAAATCTATGATCGTTTATTGTAGTCTTTTTTAACTATAAGTAACTTCATTTTTTACTATAAACATCAATACACAAACAAAGACTATCATAGACCATTAAGGACCAAAATAAACTATCATAGATCACTACAAACCATCATAATCCATAATGTATTATACTCACTTTGGTTTTGATAAGTTCATAGACAATAACAAGCATAGATAATTATAAATGACAATAAATCCGCATAGACCTTTATACACAACTAGATACCACCGTAGACCATTATAGAAGGTCATAGACCAACTTACTTAAGCAAAAAAAAGGACTAACATATTATGGTCTACGATGCACTATAATAGTGTATGATAGTCCATGGTGGTCGATAATAGTCTGTGATCGTCTAAAGTATTCTTTTTCAACTCTAAGTAAGTTAATTTTTTATCCAAACATCAATATACAATCATATACCATCATAGACCCAGTGGTGGTCTATAATGGTCTCTGATCATCTAAATTATTCTTTTTCAACTCTAAGTAAGTTATTTTTTGACTCCAAACATCAATATACAATCATATATAATCATATATAATTATAGACCATTATAGACCATTATAGATCACCATAGCCTATCATAGACCACTACAGACTATCATAAACTATAATGTATTAGCTCTCTGGTTTAAGTAAGTTTGTAGACAATTACATACATAAAAAGCCACTATAGATAATTATAGATGACTATAAACACTCATAGACCATTGTAGACAATTAGAGATCATCATAAACCATTATAGAAGGTCATAGACCAACTTACTTGAACCAAAGAAAGACTACCATATTATGGTCTACAAAGGTCTATAGTAGTCTATGATAGTCTATGGTGGTTTATAATTGTCTATTAATGTCTATAATAGTCTTTTTCAACTCTAGGTAAGTTTGTTTTTTACTATAAACATCAATACACAATCGCAGACCATCATAGACCATTATAGACCACCATAGACTATCATAGAGCATCACAAACCATCATAGATATAATACATTAGTCTCTCTTTGGTTCAAGTAAGTTCATAGACAATTGTAGGCCTCAAAAACCACTATAGATAATTTTAAATGACTATAAACACTCATAGGCCATTAGAGACAAGTAGAGACAACCGTAGACCATTATAAAAGGTCATAGACCAACTTACCTAAACCAAGAAAGACTAACATATTATGGTCTACAATGGTTTGTAGTAATTTATGATCGTCTATGGCGGTCTATAATGGTCTATAAACGTCTATAGTTGTCTTTTTCAACTCTAAGTAAGTCTACAAACATAAATACACAATCATAAATTATCGTAGACCATTGTAAACTACCATGGACTATCATAGACCACTACAAACCATTATAGACTATAATATATTAGTCCCTCTTTGGTTTAAGTAAGTTCATAGGCAATAACAAGCATAAAAAAACCACTAAGATAATTATAAATGATTATAAACCCTCATAGACCTTTATGGACAGCTAGAGACCATAATAGACCATTATAGAAGGTCATCGACCAACTTACAGAAGCCAAAGAAAAACTAACATATTATAGTTTACGATGGTTTTTAGACAGTCATTGGTGGTCTATATTGGTTTATGATCATCTATGGTAGTCTTTTTCAACTCTAGATAAGTTCATTTTCGACTGCAAATGTCAATACACAACCATAATCCAACTTAGACCATTATAGACCACCATAAACTATCATGACCACTACATACCATCATAAACCATAATGTATTAGCCTCTCTTTTGTTTAAGTAAGTTCATGGACAACTACAGAGAAAAAAACCACTATTGATAATTATAAATTACAATATGCCCTCATAAACCATTATAGAAGGTCAAAGACCAACTTACTTAAGCCAAAGAAAGAGTAACAAATTACGATCTACGATGGTCTGTAGTAATCTATGATATTCTATGGTGATCTATAAGGGTCTCTGATCGTCTATAGTAGTCTATTTAAACTCTAAATAAGTTCATTTTCAGCTACAAACATCAATACAATATCATTGATCATCATAGACCGTTATAAACCCCCAAAAATTGTCATAGACAACTATAGACCTTCATAGACCGTAATGTATTAGTATCTTTCTAGTTTAAGTAAGTTCATAGACAATTACAATCATCAAAAGACAACTATAGATAATTATAAATGACTTTAAACCCTCATAGACCATTATGCACAACTAGATACCAACATAGACTAATATAGAAGGTCATAGGCCAAGTTATTTATACAAAAGAAAGAGTAACATATTATGGTCTGTCATGGTCTATAGTAATCTATGATAGTCCATGACAATCTATATTGGTCTATGCTTGCTTATAATGGTCTTTTTAATCTCTAAGTAAGCTCATTTTTTATTATAGACATCAACACATAATCACAAATCATCATAGACTAAGATAGACTATTATAGACCACAACAGACCATCATAGACCATGATATATTAGTCTCTCTTTGGTTTAAGTAAGTCTGTAATACCCCAGAATTTTGTCAAATAACTAAATTCTTTTGAGTGCAAATTGTGGGATAACACATGAAAAATAAAATAAATTAGAGTTCTAGTAAAACTTAAACAAATAAAACCTTAATTTGATAATTAAATGAAAAATTAAGGTTTAGTAAGATTAATAAACAAAAATAAAGTATAAATACAAGTATTGACTAATATGTGAGTAAATA
>JAJIYU010001306.1:0-37478 GCA_030144865.1 Tinospora cordifolia | reverse complement strand
GTTTCATTCTCATTTTAGCATGGATTACATCATATTTTTTAATGATTCTTACTTGCAATATATTCCCCCATCTTCCTTCTGCAAGTGTCACTTTTCCATGGCCCTAATAGGTTTGATTTTGATGGAAAACAAAATAAACTAAAATAGGCATTGTTAGTTTACAAAACTTTTTCTTATTTCAGATTCTGTAACTAATTTTTAGCCATTTTTCTTGTGTGTTCTATAACTATTTTGTCCCACTCTTTTCTTTCTAGTTTCCATATCTCATCCCCAATATACTTGTTCTTTTCTTTCTAGTTTCCATATCTCATACCCAATATACTTGTTGACATTATTCATATAGAGAAAAATGTATCAAAGTAAGATATTTAATTATATGTAAAATTGTTATTTTTTTCGTACAAGTAGTTATGGAATGCATGACTCAAACTACATAATAAAGATAGAAAACACAAGATATAATAAACATTATCATAAAAGAAATAAAAAAGATGATGAGAAAAGTAAAAAAAAAAAAGAAAGAAAGAGGAGATACTTGCCTATATGATAGTTTTTACTTGCCCAATAATGGTTGAATAGCCTCATTTGCCTACCCCTTTTTCTTTATTCTTTCTTTGTCTTTTCCTCACTTCTCTCTAGGGTTGGAGCAAAAACCCAACATCTCTTTTGTCTTTTTACGCTTTGAGAGCTCATTTAAAAGTTTTGATTCTGTAAGGGTGCTAACGAATAATGTCATTAGATGTCACATGTCCTCTCCCATAGCTCACATTATTAATGTAAATCTTCTTCCGTCTTACAACTCATGCATTAGTCAAGTGTGCGATCTAATAAGATATTGACACTTGTCATTTAACGTAACCTGCTTTGATTCGTGTGAACTATCTTAATTTGTATAACTGACTTTGATTTATGTGTCTACCATCCAATTTGAACACGGCCAGTTACGTTGGACTCGTATTAACATCCTGATTGATGTCCATTTGGCATTAAGATTCTCAGTATTTTAAGATTTAATAATTTTAACTATTTTTTATCATCTAAAAATTACTAGTATACCAATTGACTAAAAATACATTCCATAGAAGTTTAGCACAAAAGTAATATTAATTTATGAAATAAACTGACGATATTGACTCTCAAGTCAAATAATAATAATTAAGAGGATCAATCATGCTGTGCCAACAGTCCATGCACCAAACAGGATGTCACAAATGCAAAATCAAAAAACTTTAGTTAGAATTCAGTGCTCTCCTCATGCTGTCAAAATTCCTTCTGATTCCTCCATCAGAGTGGAAGATGCCCCAACCAACGAATTCTCCGTTAAAACCCCTGATATCCAATTAGACTTCATGTCCTAAAGAGAGGATACTGCTATTTTTGTGAATATTTGTAAAATATGATAAATAAGAAAATTTGAAATTTTGACAAGAAATTATGAACAATATTTCCAAAAAATTTTGATATATATATATATATATATATATATTGTAATTTCCTTTTGAACAAACATCAAACTGTAATCGCATTCCAAATGAAATAGGGAATTACAAGTTACAATCCAGCATTAGGCCCATATTGATTTGTTTGTGTCCTAAGCACAGTGCCAGTGTCAAGTCTAAGCCTGGTAAGAAAGTTTTGACTCGAAGGCGAAGACTCCTGAGAAGCATCCGACTCGGAGGGGATAATGTTGTCCTTGCGATGACAAGTTGACAACAACGGTCGTGCTCGACGAGGGTTTATCTCTCTTGCCTTAAACCCCATCAAAAACCCAAGAGTGGTCTTCTCGGAACAATGCTTGTGCTCTGTCTCTTCAAAAATGGCAGTCTCTGCTAACACATCTCCACCAATATCTCTCCAACACGACCTTCCCTCCAACTCAAAATCCTACAGACCCAAGAACCTTAATTTCCCTCAAAATCTCTTAAACCCCAACAAAATCCCCTTTAAAAGAACCCCAGAAATCTTTGCTCTCAACACGAACTCCATCGATTCAGCAAATTTTAACTCGGAAATAATCCGGCTATGCCGTCAAGGGAACCTCGAAAAATCCATAAAACACTTAGATTACATGGCGGAAGCCCACGTTTCAGTCGACGAGAATACTTATACGTCGTTGCTAAATCTCTGCGAGATGAAAAGGGCAGCTCGAGAAGGAGCTCTTGTTTATGCCAGAATCTCTAGCTCGATGACAGGGTTTAGTGTTCAGCTGGGAAATGCTCTGTTGAGCATGTTTGTCAGGTTTGGTGATTTGTTAGAAGCATGGCATGTGTTTGGGAAAATGGAGGAAAGGAACGTATTTTCTTGGAATGTGATGATTGGTGGGTATGCAAAATCTGGTTTCTTCGATGAGGCCATTAATTTGTACCATAGGATGCTGTGGGTGGGAATTAAGCCAGATATTTATACATTTCCATGCGTTTTGAGAACTTGTGGAGCCATTTCTGATTTGGGTAGGGGGAGAGAGGTTCATGCCCATGTGATTAGATTCGGATTTGAATCAGATGTTGATGTGATAAACGCTTTGATCACTATGTATATGAAATGTGGAGATGTTTATAGTGCACGGATGCTGTTTGATGAAATGCCACGGAGGGATAGAATTTCATGGAATGCAATAATTTCGGGTTATTCTGAGAATGGGAAATGTTTAGAGGGTCTGGCAATGTTTTGTCTCATGCGGAGTCTCTCAGTTGAACCAGATGTAATGACTGTAACCACAGTAGTCTCTGCTACTGAGCATCTTGCTGATTCAAAACTTGGAAGGAAAATTCATGGTTATGTGATTACCACAGGATTTGTGGTTGATGTTTCTGTCAACAATTCACTAATTCAAATGTACTCCAGTTTGGGGAATATGGAAGAAGCAGAGAAATTGTTTTCTACGATGTTATCCAAGGATGTAGTGTCGTGGACAGCTATGATATCAGGTTATTATAAAAATGGGTTGCCTGGTAAGTCTATTGAAACTTACAACCAAATGGAGCTGAAAGGCGTGATGCCAGATGAGGTCACTATTGCTAGTGTTCTGTTGTCTTGTGCTCGTTTAGGACTCCTCGAAGCAGGTGCTAAGCTTCATGAGTTTGCTAATCAGACAGGGCACATCGCCTACACTATTGTAGGGAACACACTTATTGACATGTATTCGAAGTGTAATTGCATGGATAAAGCTCTTGAAGTCTTCAAGAAGATACGCGAAAAAAATGTCATATCTTGGACTTCAATAATCCTGGGCCTACGGATAAACAACCAGAGCTTTGAGGCTTTGAGTTTCTTTCGGCAAATGTTCCCTAGATCAAAACCAAATTCTGTTACATTGGTCATTGCCCTCTCTGCCTGTTCTAGAATAGGAGCCTTAATGTGTGGTAAAGAGATGCATGCCTATGCACTGAGGAATGGTTTTGGCTTTGATAGGTTTCTTGATAATGCCCTTCTAGATATGTACGTAAGGTGTGGAAGATTAGGGTATGCATGGAACCAGTTTAATATGCACATAGACAAGGATGTTTCCTCATGGAATATTGTTCTGACTGGCTATGCTAGCCAAGGATATGGAGATCTTGCAAAGAACCTATTCCAAAGAATTTTGGATTCAGGGGTGAATCCAGATGATGTTACATTTGTTTCTCTACTTTGTGCTTGCAGTAGATCTGGCATGGTTAATGAAGGTTTGGAGTATTTTAATAGCATGGAAAAACATTATTCCATCACTCCAAGTTTAAAACACTATGCTTGTGTGGTGGATCTGCTTGGTCGTGCAGGGTGTTTGGAGGAGGCTTATGAGTTCATAAGAAAGATGCCCATGCAGCCAGATGCAGCTGTATGGGGTGCATTATTAAATGCATGCAGGATACATCGGCAAGTGGAGCTTGGAGAAATTGCTGCTCAGTTCATCTTTGAAATGGATTCCAAAAGTGTTGGGTACTACATTCTTCTTTGTAATCTCTATGCTGATAATGGTAAGTGGGATGAAGTTGCAAGAGTGAGAGGAATGATGAGAGAGAAGGGGATAGTGGTTGATCCTGGATGCAGTTGGGTGGAAGTTAAGGGATGTGTCCATGCTTTCCTCAGCGGAGATGAGTCTCATCCTCAGACAAAGGAGATCAATGCACTTCTTGGTAGTCTACTAGATAGGATGAAAACAGCAGGATTTGATCTATCTCAGAATCAATTTGTTGATAAAATTGAAGCATCAAAGGCAGATATCTTTTGTGGTCACAGTGAGAGACAGGCCATTGCCTTTGGGCTAATCAATACTGTGCCTGGGATGCCTATTTGGGTGACCAAAAACCTCTATATGTGCAGATGCTGTCATAATATGGTGAAGTTCATCTCTAAGATCGTGAGGCGAGAGATAATTGTCAGAGATACAGAACAATTCCACCATTTCAAGGGAGGAGTCTGTTCCTGTGGGGATGAAGGATATTTTGGAAGGCATGATAAATGAAATGAAAGTCCCTTTTCTCGGTGGTACTCATAAGCAAAAGGCTAATCATATTCATTGGACTTTGATTGGAACATGCAACACTGCTTTCTTTTGGATTATTATCCTTTCGCATGAGGCATCAAACTGCCACTTGGGATCTCATAGGCTTGAACTCAATTCTAAAGTTGATCAGCTAGGAGAAGATCCATTAATGATCTGAGCTGTGAAGCTTGAGCCAAACACATCATGATCAATGAGAACAAAAGGCAGATTCCTGCATGAAAAGGATAGATGGTGGTGGAATTATTGTCTCTATCATCTAACTGTAGCCTCTAAATGAAACTGTCAAGTAGCTGGTACTTGTATCATATAATTCAGTCACAACTGGACTCCATTTCAGTGTGCATTATGATTAACGAAACTGACATCAGAGAACAGGTACTTAGTCTATTTTTTTTTTACATATTCTTTTGTAAACATTATGTAAATGTTCACACTTAGTATTAACTAGAATTGTAGGAGTGATTATGCCAAGATGCTAACTCAATTTCGGTACGGTGAAAAATATCAATATTCTTACTCCTTTAGTGGATTGTGAATTTGATGAAAATCTTTAATGATTTGAACATATTTGGTCTCAAGATAACACTATTTCTTAATATTGCTCTTTTTTTCGTCTCATTCTTGTTTTTGAGAATATGCAGCCTTGTGTTCATGTTACAGTGTAAATCGTGACATACTGATTTGCATTGCAACTATATCTGAGCATAGCTTCTGATATTATAGCACTTCTCTGCCTTTCTATCTTACAAGCTCTTCCCTGCCTTTCTATCTGACAAGCTATCCTGAGACCGCTTAGTAGATTTGTCAAGTCAACTCAAATTAACTCAACTAAGCCTTTTCCTAATCACTTGGAGTTTGCTACATGAGTCCACTTCCTCCACTCCACCTTGTCAAGGGCTTATTATTTTAGGTCTGCCTGTACCTCTATTCACTTCTACTGTTAGTAAGTTGCTCTTCCCAACTGGTGTATGTGAAAGCCGCTGTATATGTGTCCAAACTACCTTAGTCAGTTTTCTCTCATTTATTTGCATTTTTTTGCGAATATACTCATTTGTAATTTTTTTTATTTTAAAGCTTTACTACGTCTATATTAGGATTCCATTTTTTTATTTTTATTTTTTTATTATGCTCACTTTGGTAACATAAGATATATGTATGTAATAGATAGTGCACTGATGTAAACATTGTAGATATTTATGCAGCGACACACAAAGATGCAAATAATGTAAGAAAAAGAATACACACAGATTTACGTGGTTCGGTAAAAATCCACGAGAGATGAAAAAATCTACTAATTTAGGGAGAAAGTTTACTCCACTCAATGTCTTCTTGACTTTTTCTATCTCTTTTATATAAATTTCTACCTCTCTACCCTATTATATAGAGTCTTTTACCTTGTGTCCTATTCAGAATTAGAAAGCTTTTAATTCAATTTCCTATTCTAATTAGAAGTCTAAAACAGATAGAAAACTGATACATATTAGGATACAAGTCAAAATAGAAACTAAAAAAAAATAGAAACATCTCTTGTGCCCACAAGAGTCTGAGACATATATATATATATAACAAACATAAGACATACTGATTCATTGGTTCTCTATAAAAAAAAAAACTGCAGAAGAGATCAGAAGGCAAGAGGATTACTAATGGGTGACCACAAATTAAAGTGGTGAGAGAAAATGCATACTGAAAGAGAAAAAAAAAAAAAAAGAACGATGAGTGAACTATTAAGAAAAAAAAAAGAACATCTGGAGAAAAAATGAAAAAGAAAAAGAAAAATGAAAAGAACATAGGTTTGAAGAATAAACATAGTTTGTACACATGTACTGGATTCAGAACATTAAGCTCTTTTTAATCAGATTCCCTTATAAATTTTCACATGGTGCTGAACCCAGGTCCGGAAATTATGATCACATATTCAACTTGGAAAAAAAATATTCTAATGAAAGGCAATTGAGCTCCTTAGTAGTTAACTTGAGCTTAATGAAATAACCGAGCCAACAAATCTTTGACTATCCGAGCCAACAATATCAATTGGCTTTTTTATTTCTCTGCCAGCTATTTTCATTAGCATATGTCTTCCTTGAAGTTCTCCATATTTCTAACTTCTTTCAAGTGCATGGTCTTAGGGCTGGTGTCAAACAGCTCATTCACATTCTTCGGCCTTGGTATTTTGTCTATAATGTGCATTTGTGATTCCATGTTTATTTGTTCATTTGATGCATAAACACGAGTTTAGTATTCAAACTCTAGCATACATCCTGGTGTTGAATTCCACTGGGTGGTCTAAATTCTCTGTCAACCTTTACGAATGTCTACTTTTCTATGTAGAGCATAACTTTCTACATAGTAACAAGTATTATTGTGGCCCTAAATCTACTCATGTTAGACTTGTGAGTAGATTTAGGACCACACCTGCAGAGACTGGTGGGTGGTGTGACTCTGATGCCAGCATGCAGGCACCTCTGCCAACCAATGATTTACTGAGATTAAAGTACTTACCATATATTTATGGTTTAAGCATTTTTTATACTCTTGACAATGCCATTGTTCTCTTGTCATGTAAGATTGTTAGGTGCTTAGGTATTATTGCTAGCAAATAGTCAAGTGCTCATAACCGATTCGTGGAGCTTCTCTACTTTACAGGCTAGCATCCATGATTTTGATCTGTGACAATTGCTCGAGATGAAAGGTGCACAGTTATAAAAGATGAATTTTATGGTCCCTAAATGCGCTATTATATTTGTCTTTCTACATTTATGCTATTTATAAAGTGACAGAATTGAATTTCACAATCTATTTGTTGCTGTCCTTCTGTGCTTCTTGTAGAACTGGCACAGTGAAGTAAGATTTTGGGCATTTTAACACCATGAAACGATGATATTATGAATTTTAGATATCATCGTGTGGTTGAGTCGATTCCCACAAATGAGAACTCTCTTTCAAAACTCATGTAGTTGACAATCCTAGTGATTGAATTTATATGGTTTTAAATGTATTTGACAACATTTACTTTTAAAACATTTTTGAGATTAGTTTTTTCAAAGAAGGGTTGGAATTTGAAGAGCATGGAGGGAAGATATCTGTTGTGGTCACTGCAAGGGACAGGCCCTTTTCATTGGGCTAATCAAGAAACCTCTATATGTGTGGAAGCTGTCATGCCACAGTGAAGTACATGCTCATATTTCTGGGATTGTGAGGCAAGAGATGAACTATCAGAGACACAGAACAATATCCACCGTGGAATCTGCAGCTCTTGTGGGGCAGAAGGGTATTATGGTAGTAGGCTTACAAGTGATATCGAAAAAGATGATCAGGGAATATGAATTATGTTTCATGGCAGCTGGATTAAGCTTTCTTCCTCCAGAAAAAGAACCCTTTTCGAGTAAAATTGCATAATCTCACATCACTTTAAAGCAATCACCTTTTTCGAAAGAAAAAAAAAAAAAAAAAAAGGAAAATCCTGTGTTTCCCCCAAAGTTTTGCCCTAAAATCACAAGAAATCTTTATTCTCTCATATCTTATTCTGACAAGTCCGTGACCATACTTCTGCCTCAAAAGACCCATTGACATATTTTTAAGTAATATGACAGTCATTTCTATCTTCATATTCCTATGCAACTAGTTTTTCCTAAGTGACCAATCAGTTTCATGAACTATCAATAAACAATAAACCGCAAGCAGTCCAAACTTGGATGGCTTGTCATTAGCTTGACCAGGCTTACTAAGGTTGGATTAAGTATCCGAAATTCAATACCCTTTAGCTAAAGATCTTGAGTTTGAGTTCTGAATATAAATAATTACAATACAAGAACTTTTTTTACTTAAATCCTAAAATAATTTGAATGGTGAGCATTGTCAATATATCCGTAAAGAATTATATATATATATATATAAAGTTGTATTTGTAGAAGTAAAAATAAAATATATTTATATTAATTGAATTGTGACATATGAACCCTTACATAAGGTGGTCAAACGAATATTATTATTCACCTAAACAGAAAGATGAAGAGGGTGGCTAGAATTAATCCAAGCTGATGAATAAATTTCTAAAAATAGTGACTCATGTTGGTAGGATGATGAACCATGTGTGTCTAACATTGCTCTATTGTTAGATAATTGACGAACTGGTCGGTCTTAATAAATGTTAACTTCCAAGTCCCACGACATCATTATAACCTTTCAAATTCAATTGACTTCATGATTATTCTTACACATTTCATTCAATTTTTTTTGTTACATTAATGCGATTTAATTACTTAATTCATATGGATTTAATTAAGAAAGTAGAAAGAATTGGCAAAACGAAAAAGGTACCCAATTGGTGCAAGGGGACCAAGATCTTAAAAGCTCATATTTGCAGAGTGATGCAGTGTCCCAAGTAACATGATAGTGTCAGCTAAGAAAACGGACGCAATAACATACATACCCTTGTAAAGGGCATATGTCCCCAAAACACAACATGTTACCTTAGGCAACAACGCTGGTCCCCAAGATTCTCCCTCCAATGCCCTCCTCAAAAAAAATAAATAAATAAATAAATAAATAAATAATAATAATAATAAAAGAAAATCAAATGAAAAGGCCTAAACCCCACCTCCACCATCCCTGCATGCCCTTTTCTCTGATAACTATCATGTAGTGAAAATCATCAGAAGAGTCCACTGTTGATACAGCTAAACATCCCATGACCCATCAAGCATGTTTTCAACTCCAGTCACCATTTTCCCCTCCCCTGCAACATCCCAAGCTTTTAGGGCACTATCACTCTTCTTAGTGACCCTTTTGAAACTTCAAGGACCCCACATAAACCTACCCAATAAATATTAATATAATAAACAGTACCTTATCATCATATTCACGTTCTTCTTCTTTAACATATCCCTTGATTTGATATGATTTATCATTGTTTTTTATTTTATTATTTCAAAGTTATAGGGATATGATTTTGACAATTTTTTTAAATCTCCTATTCAGACGTTTGTCGATTAATTTATTCTTAAAAAAATAGTTATCCATCCCTCAATTATTGCCAATATCATAACTCACTTCCCAACTTTTATTATTAATTATTATTTTGTTTTTAAAAAAATTATTGGGTAATCTGTACTCTTCACTTTCAATATATTATCCTATATGATCACTTTGAACCAAATATCAAGTCACATTGGATTTCACGGTGTTCCTCATTGAAATAAATAAATAATATGCTTCATAATCTAGCTAATTCTTAGATCTTCCTGATCTAGAGTATTGAGGTTTTCTATAGTTGACTTGGTCAATATATCTCATGTTCATATTTTTTTTTCTTAAAAAAGTAATTTATTGGTCTCTCCTCCGTAGGTGCATTATGGGTGGTGGTCATACTGTAATTCATTGGGCTCGTCAATAAATGCCATTTATAGTATCTAAAGATGTAAGAAATTACTTCATTTTAATTATATACTTGCAAAACCTTCATTAATTTTAATTTATGATCAAAATTCAATTTTTTGTAATTAAAATTTTTTAAAAATAATTTTTTACTAAATAAAAAAAATACATTACTTTTAAAAAAATATACAAAGAAAATATAACTTTATATATATATATATATATATATATACATATATATATAAATCTATCACATAAATCTATATAGTTAAATTAAGAGAACATAAAACTCAATTGTGCTAAATTATAAACAGTACAATTTTAGAAAGACTCATGTCCTCGATTGACTTGTTAAAATAATAAATGGATATTACTAACGAGACTACCTTATCTACTATTATTTTAAATTTTCAAAGTAAAATATTACCTCAAGGAGTATATAGAAATCTACATGTATGATAATATTTTAGTATTGGGGTTTGGAATTTCTATTGTTATTTTAATATTTAATTGGTATCTCTTATGTTATTTTAATAGTAGTTGTTATCTGCAATCCATGAATTGAAAATAATCCACTTGATTAGATACATCCATGATTAAATTAAATAATGTATAATATTTAATTTTCTTTTCGTACCACTCGACGACGCACGTCATACTGCAAGTATCTACCTTCAAAAGATCCCATTGCTTATACCTAAATTAATATTTTGAGCCACAGGCCCACCTTCTGAGGAGTGGAAAAAAAAAAAAAAAAAAAAAAAAGAAAGAAAAAAGCTGAGCTTTGTGTACATGAATTATTTTACTGATTTGAGATTTTAAAAATAAAAAATAGCACATTTATATCATTAATTTTTTTAATAAAAATGAGAGAACATAATAAAAAATATTCTCAGAAAACTAGCTTTTCAATATACTAAAAGTTTATATGAAGCTCTATTTGAGCTACAAACCTTCTCTTTCAATTAATATGACCAGTATTTATTTATTTATTTGTTGTGATCTTTTTGATTGATATTTCTGATAAATATATAAAAAAAAAAAAAAGTGAAAAAAAGACCATAACCGTTGATTCCCATACTTCTTCTTTATGGGTTTAACACCTATACTTATATACATATTTTTTTAATTATAAATTATCATTGGCATATGTTGCCATCATTGAAAAAAAGGTTAAATGAAATAATTTCATCACAATTTGTATTATTATTATTATTATGATAATTATTATACTGTTATTGTGGAAGAATGATTAGTCAATTTCATGACAAATTGCTCCAATTAGAAAGAAAATCAAGGAAGTTAAGAAGTCATTATCAGATAAGTTTTCATTAAGGCGTTGATATAATTTAAAGTTTCAGCTAATTAGTAGCCGACCAAATTGCGTGGAGAAATCGACCTATGTCACCGATCACCTTCAACTTTGAACTTAGAAAATATACCGCACCAGATCAAATAATAATAATAATAATTATTATTATTATTATTATAACCCAATTAATGAATTATGAAAAGGAGAGATATGACATTATGCAAATATATATAATAGTCATTATCTATCTATACATCAACCTGGATCCATCATGATATTTTTTATAAACAATTTTTTAAAAAAAGTTACGTTCATGGCCTTCGCCATATTAATATTAAAATGTAGTATTAAATTGACTACTTTTTGATGCAAAAGGAGAGCTACGTCCATTACTATCCTGTGCGTTACAGACATACTTGCACCAATTTTCCAAATTATTAGTTTTTAAAATAATGTTATTTCACTGTTATATTTTTTCATATAATTATAATAGTTATAATTATTGAAAATAATTTTATATTTTAATTTACAATAATATATAAATATCTTCGTTTTTATTACTATAAATCATTTAATATATAATTCAAAACATGTGACGCGATTACATAAAATTGGAGCGACACCATCACATTTTTCTTATTTACAAAATCTTAAATACACGAATTTAACAAAAAAAAAAAAAAAAAAGAGTGCTGAGGTGCAGCTGCAAGTAGCCTAAAAAGGTCCACCTGGAATTGAGCCGGCCACGTGCTATTCCTCCAATGGACACACCTTCCCATGCATTTTAATTTGACAGTTGGTTCCTAGTAATCCAGGTATCCACGTCATCACATGGTTACGTCACTCTCTTGCCCCTCCTTTTAGTTCCCTCTTGCACCCTTTTTTTTTCTCCTTCCACACTCCAAAATTACACAATCAAAGCCCAGCTCACCCTCTCCTCTTGCTACTAATTCCGAGATCTCTCAGGCGAATCAGCCATGATCGCCAGCGAACACGAGAGCCTGTTTTTTCCTATCTAATCGATAATACATATATGCACTGCATGCAGATGGGCCCGTTCGATTCGGGAATCTCCGTGGGAAGCTGCACCAGCTCGTCCTCCAGCGCCGATAAGTCGACCACGGAGATAGACGGATTTCTCGCCGGTGCCGGCTACAAAGTTAAACTTTCCGATCTGAGACAAGTGGCGCAGCGACTTGAACGCCTGGAAAATGTTATGGTCAACGCCCCCGATGAAATTTCTCAACTTGCTTCCGACGCCGTTCACTACAACCCCTCCAACATCGCCTCCTGGATCGACTCCATGCTTTCCGAGCTCGACCACCCTCTACTACCCGTTTCCTCCGATCACCCTGATCTCTCAACCTTCCCCGACGATGAACCTCAAAGTTTTTTAGCCCAGCAGAACATGGTTGCTCCAGCTATGGAGGCCGACCAACCGTGGACAACCGATCAGCTGCAATTGCAGCAGCAGTTGACGGCGGTTTCAGCTATGGAAGAAGAAGAAGATTCAGGAATCAGACTAGTGCATTTACTGATGACCTGCGCAGAATCCGTGCAACTGGGTGACGTGTCACTAGGTGGGTCGTTGATATCAGAGATGCAGTCGCTACTAAAACGTGTCAATACTTCGTGCGGCATCGGTAAAGTCGCTGGTTACTTCGTCGATGCTTTAAGTCGCAGGCTTTTCTCACCGCACACTGCTGCGGTCACTTGCGGTGGCTTGACCGCAGAGAGTGAGATCTTGTATCATCACTTCTACGAGGCTTGCCCTTACCTCAAGTTCGCACATTTTACCGCAAATCAAGCGATCCTGGAAGCCTTCGACGGCCACGATAGCGTCCACGTCATCGACTTCAACTTGATGCACGGGCTTCAATGGCCCGCGTTGATTCAAGCCCTTGCACTCCGACCCGGTGGCCCTCCATTTCTCCGATTGACAGGAATCGGCCCTCCGTCACCGGACGGTCGCGACTCGCTCCGCGAAATCGGGTTACGTTTAGCCGAGTTCGCCTGGTCTGTGAACGTGCGGTTCGCGTTTCGAGGAGTGGCGGCTTCGCGGCTCGACGACGTTAAACCGTGGATGCTGCAAGTGAACTCGGGCGAAGAAGCCGTGGCAGTGAATTCGATAATGCAGCTACACAGGCTGCTGGGGTCGGACTCGGGTCTGGACTCGGTTCTTGGATGGATTCGAGGGTTAAATCCGAAGATAATGACGGTGGTGGAGCAAGAAGCGAATCATAACCAACCGGAGTTTCTTGAGCGGTTTACAGAGGCGTTATACTATTATTCGACTATGTTTGACTCATTGGACGCGTGTGCGGTTCAACCGGAGAAAGCGGTTGCGGAGATGTATGTACAAAATGAGATATGTAACGTGGTGTGTTGCGAGGGGTCGAGTCGGGTGGAGCGGCACGAGCCGATGAGCAAATGGAGGGAGCGGCTCGGTGGGGCTGGGTTCAAAGGGGTGAATCTGGGTTCGAACGCGTTTAAGCAAGCCAGTATGCTGCTAACGTTGTTTTCGGCGGAAGGGTATTGTGTGGAGGAGAAAGAAGGATGTTTATCACTTGGGTGGCACAACCGACCGCTCATTACCGCATCAGCTTGGGAAATATGCTAATGGGTTGTGTGAAAATGGCCCCAAAATTATTTCTCTCCACAAAATCAAGTAGTCTCCTTCATCCTTCCTTTGTAGCCTCAATTTTCTTTTTCTTTTTCTTTTCTTAATTTTAATTTACATGATATGTGTGATAAGTTATTAGAAGGGAAGAGAGGGAAGGAACCTTGCTTAGTACAACTTCATCTTTGTTTAATTAAGAGAAAATCTATGAGAATAAAAACAAGTTAGCTCTTAAATTCCGTGTGTGTTTAATTTAGTCAAATTAATAGCTATTAATTAAAGAAAAATGGCAATTAGAAAAAAAATGGCTGATATTAGTCAATAAATTGGTACCAGTCAGAGATTTTCTTACATGTGAGATATGGGCAGCAATCCCTATGAAGAAGGATACTGGGGCGATAATAATGGAGCTTGGAGTTGGCCAGTGGCCACTGAACTCATTTTCAGCTTGAACTTTTCATTTTGGATGGGCACATGTAACGATGCATAAAACACCCAAGCTCTTTTTTTTTTATTTCCCTTTTTCTTCTTCAATCACTTGCCTCTTCCTTCTAAAAGAAGGCAAAGGTCACGCTGCAGTCTCGAAACAATCAAGACGAGGAAGACGAAGAAAAAGGGCAGTTAACATTCCGATGAACTTTTCAACCGAAGTTGTCCTGTTACACCTCGAAGGAAATTGAAATTTCTGTATTAGGATCACCTTTTTTAAGGTAATACGAATGTAATTGAGTGAGGATGTAATGAATATTTTGTGGTGTATATATTTCTATTAAATAGTCATAAATATTATAGTTTTATGAACAATATAATTAAAATAGTCACATTAATATTTCCCATTTTTTGTTTCATTCTATTGCTACATAAATTTTCAAACTTAAAAATATAACAAATAAACATTAACAACCAGAGGACCTAGATGCCTCCACAATTTATTAAAAAAAAGAAAAAATCTCTCATTCCACAGTAGGAGCTAGGGTGAAAAACCCTAATCAACTAAAGAACCAAGAGTTCTCAAACTGAAATTTCCTTCCTTAACATCAATCCCATCTTTATGCTAGCCGTTGCACAAGCAAGAACTTTTTAAAATCTAATGTTTGAATCGAAATGACCTATTAAGTGGACTTAATGTATTTAAGTTCTATCAAGCTCTTTTCAAGGTAGCTTTCTTTCTTTTTATATCTTACTAATTTTCTCACCAATGTTACAAAGTAGATACCTACTCTTCTATTTGTGCATATGGAGGGCAGATTTTAAGAAGAATTCGAGTCCGACCCAAAATTGACTTTCACCCTTGTACGAGGGAGAGTGGAAGAATGGACTAGTGCTGGCTCCTACTGTTACCTATCAATGTCAACAAGAAAGTGAATTTGGAAACAACTTTTTATATAGATAAGACCTGGTAGATACTTATGAAAAATGCTTTTAAGACCACAAAAATTAATATTTTGAATGATAAATTAATGCTTAATATGTCAAAGATGAAAGGGTTAAATGTGTTTCATTTTAATTAAAAGAAAAGGGGAAATAAAGGGTGGAAAGGCAAAGTAAGAAGTACTGTGGCTTATTAAAAATATGTCACCAATAACAGGCCCACTTGAAATATCCTTGACTAAATAGAGATGCAGAAGAGGGCCCAGGGCTTTTAAATATGTTGGGAGTGTGTTGTGTGTTGCCTGCGCTATTTGCATGTGGCGCTTTCAAGGACGGATGGGTCCTTATCGGCCATTGTAAGCATTAAGCCGGTCGCCCACATGAGATTTCTGTCCGGCCACCCAGCCCTAGAACCTTTTCGCGTCACTCGCTTGTTTTCCCTCCTTCTTCCTCTCCTCCCTTCTTCTCTCCAGGCACTCCATGTTCACACAAATGTAGATTCATGTCTCCGGGTTGGTGTGGATTCATGTTTTTTATACACTAACTCAGTTTTGTTTTTATTTATGGAAAATGCTTTAAAAAAACTACTGTAGTTAATTTTTATTTATAAGTAGATTATTCATAATCATTCGGTCATTCATCTAATAGTGACAATTGGACAAAAAAAAAAGAGTTTTCATTGTAGCATTCTCCTTTATTTATTTATTGAGGTCTAGTAATTGTTACTGAATATTTGCAACATGTTACTATTTAAAAAATTTATTTGTATATTTTACTTTTTATATTTAACATAGAATATAAAAAATTAAATGTATATTATACCTAAACTTTGTGCATAATAAGCTTAAGAGTTCGTCTTAATAAAATCTTACTTTTTTATTTAACTACCAATCCCTTTTTTTTTTCAAATACAAAAATTTAATAAAAGGTGGTTTGTAACTGATTACTCTAATTTTAATTATTTTTGTAGTTTGATTGATCGTATAAACTATTTTTACAAATATTAAAATCTAAAGCCTAAATAGTTAATTTAGCTATATTATATTTTTTAATCAATACTGATCACCCATTTGGTCTCCTAACAAGAACAACCACCGACACATTAGCTATAGCTGGGTACACACATATATATCCTAGCAATTGGTAAATTTCCCTTTCAGTAAGTATAATATTGTAATTAGATTACCTTAATTTTTTTTTATGAGGTGAGAGCATTGGATTCTCCTTGGGAAAACTTAGTTTCGTGCGTTTGTGGTCATGAATTTTTATTTTTTTAATTGTATTATATTTTTTTTAAAAAAAACTTTCATATCACGAGAAGGAATATTTGGGTTGCTTCTGAGAATGATAGCATTAATAAAATTGTCAGTTGAGGACACACGGCCAGCTGAACTACGTACGCAGACGTTTTCAAGGTATCTTAATCTGCAATTCTTGTAGGTACTACGCTACCCGTGCATATAACGACTCATATTTTTTCAGAATTGCAAGTACAAAATTAACAGTAGGCCTACACAGTGACGGTTCCGCCGTCCATAGCAATCCTAGCTAGCTGACCAGCTACTTACCATGCAAATCTCTTGTGATTATTCCTTTATGTACATGAAGGGCATCTTCAATGTGGGCATGGAAGGCCACCTTAGCGCTATCATACGTGCTGGGCGGTAAGCGTTCGAACTGTACCGAACGCTCAATGTCCTTTTTCTTTTTTTTTTTTCTAAAGCTGTCGTGATAGCTTGTCCAAACATTATGGTCTACAAAATTTTCCTTAATACAACGTTCAACCAGCATCAAATGATAAAACATAAGAATGTCACTATTAAACCTGTATGGATGATGACTCTACTTCTTGGATGCGTTAAAGGTAAGAAAAGATAATAAGAAAAGGTTATCACGAGGAGTACATTGTCGATTAAAGGCCTTTTGATTCACAAGGAAAGACCAACAAGACTAGGAAATGGAAATTGATTAGAGTGAAGAGCCGTTGGATAAAAAATGGTATGAGTAGACTGCAACCATGATATATCACACACAGTGATTTAGATAAGTGACAGTTATTGAAGCTAATAAAAATAAATTCTACTCTATCTTTGAAAATTATTTGCAAATAATTATGAGTAAGTTTGAATTAAAAGTAGAGCACGTAAATAAACAATATATGATTTTTTTAAAAAAATCTATGTAACCTAAGGTATAATTTTAGTGTTGACTATTTAAATTGATTATTGATGTAAAGATGACTTATTTATTCTTTAACAAATATTATTTAATGCAATTCTAGCCTTGGGACCCGTTTGGTGCACAAAATAAGATAGAATTATTTTGGTGGAATAAGATAGAATATAAAAATATTTAAAAAATAAATGTAAAAAAAAATTCTTTTTTTTTTGGGTAGAATGGTAGGATTGAGTTATCCTATACTAACATAAGATAAGTGATGTAGGTCTGAATAAATTTTTATCCTATTCTATATAGTACCAAACATATGATAGGATAAAAAATTAGTCTATCTCATCCTAATCTCATCTACCAAACAGGCCCTTAGTGCATGTATATAATTAAAAAACTCCTAAATGTACTTGTTTTGTGATAAACACAATATGTAGTAAACTTTTAGTAATTCATAAAAAGAAAGTACTGAGCAAATAAAAATAAAATATTAATGTGAAGATATTGCTTAGTAGTTTGTACAATTTGTAATAAACTTTTCTTTAAAATTGGATTATGATTTCTTTTATTTATAAGGATGAGACAGCCTTCTTTTCTTTGATAAATATTGAAATAAAATATAAAAACAAAATAGTTAATTATTAAAGTATCAGCTTGATCCAATCATATTATTTTATCTTCTTGATAATAATAAACAATCTAATTATTTTGCTTCATTTTTAGTATTTTTGACCTTGTGTTAACATTAAATAAAAATATTCAGATAATTATTACAATTAAATCTTTTAATTTTTTTTATATAAATATAACACTCACAATTACTGAATAAAGAGATGATTTTATATTTTTAACATGTATCTCTCATCTAATGATTATAAATATTATCTAACCACTTGTAATAGTTATTTTTGCAATATTAAAAAGAAACGTTAAATTGCATTTTTAAATAAATAAATTGAATAAATAACCAATGGTTATGTTTTTATAATTATTAGAAAAAAAAAATAATGTTAACAATTGTTTTAAAAAAAAAAAGTTAATTTGAAACTTGCCGAATCACGTGGTGCCGTGGACGACCGTCCGAGGGGGTGGTTCCCACATGATCATAACGACTAGGGACCACGATGTAACAGCGTTGTCGGTCCCCTCCACGTGGCGTGGAGAAAGGGAAACGAAAGGTGGTGAGTGGTGATAATTGACCTATGAGAGTGGTGGGAGTGGGGAGTGTACACGTACGTACCAATTATAGATGATGGGACCATGAGCTAGTAAATTGTGGTCTCCACACATGTAACATGAACCATCAAGTCGCCGACGTGGACTCTTCACTGACAAAGCTAGGCCGCCTACCGCCTATATATATTTTTATTTCTTTTTATAATAATTTATATATTATCATTATAAAACTATTATTATTATTATTATTATTATAAAGTTACATCATCAACAAAGTTATAGTGACCTTTTCATAGTCGAATCTTTGTAAATTTCAATTTAACAAAGTTTTATTCTATTTAAATTTGAACTTCCAATATTTTTTTTTGGGCAAGAGTGCTTTCCAACAAATAATGTTGCATTGGCCATATTCAAAACTAAAATCTTGTTTAAATAAAATAATAAGCGGACCATGAACTAAGGGCATCTCCAATGTCCGTATATTAGTGCTAGACGTTGAGTGCTCGATACAGTCTGAGCGCTTAACGTCCTTTTTCTTAATTAATTAATTAATTTTTTTTAAAGCTGTCATGACGACAGTTTGTCCATCCGCTCGATTTGTACCGAGCCGATGGACATTGGAGATGTCCCAACAACAATATTTCACTGTATAATTATTGTTGTTTAGACTTTTTTTTTTTTTTAATTTGATTTGATTATTTTCCTCTTACTAAAAAAAATTCAAAAACTTTTTAGAGATTTTCATTTCAAATGTTGGGTGGGTGGATATACCTTTTTCTATTTGCCCATCAACATCATCAAATGAAAAGTCACAACTGACCAAAACACATCACTTAACTTTCTTTCTTCTCTCTTTTTTCTTTTTCTTAAAATTATTTAATCTTCCTTTTGGCATGCAGGGCTCATGCTAGTGGGTGGTTTGGTCTAGTTTGGTCGGTGGTTCAATCAGTGAGCTTGTGCGTGTGGAAGTCTTGAGAGGAGAGAATACACATGCACAGTAAATCTAGTAAGCCGATTGAGTCTAAGTGTAACATTTTTTAAAATCAAATCACACGTCTATTTCAACTCAATTAAAATGTGCTATTCTATCCCAATCAACATATTTTTTTAATTAAAATTTTAAAATATCTTTACCCATATCTCAATTCTTCAGCCTTTTTGTCAATAGGTAAACCTAAAAATTATGGTTTAGTGAGTGGTAAATGTAAAAATTTGGGTTTGTCGACCAAGACATAAACACAAACTTAAAAATCAAAGTTTTTAAGTTGGTAAACCAAGATGCATACAATACAAATTTATTAATTAGCAAATTCTAAATCCTGACTGTAAATTTTTGCTTTGTCGATATGGAAACTCTTTGTTTTAATAAAGAAGAAGAAGAAAATAAAGAGTGTCAATCATTATTTGCATATCGATTGCACCTAATTAATTATGTGTGATCCAAATTTACACATTACGGGTTCATTTGGTGCATAAGATAGGATAAAATTATTTTTAAATAATAAAATGAGATAGGATTAGATATAAGAAGATCAAAAATAAAGTTAAGTAATGTTTACTATAGCACTGAATAATTAAAAATAAAAATAAAAATAAATTAAAAAAGAATTAAAAAAAGAAGAAGACAAATAAGAGTAAAAAATAAAAAAAAAATTGGTAGAATTAAGTATCCTACTATTTTTTGTACAATATAGAATAATTATAAAAAATAAGAATTAAAATTACAAAAACAAAAGAAAAAAATTAAAAAAAATTAGTAGAATTACTCAATCCCACCATTTTTGTTAAAATTGAGTAATCCTATTATCCTCTCGCACTGACTAAAAATAGTCTAATGTTATCTTACTCCCACTTAACAAATAGGCCAAAGGAGAATTTTTGATCTTGAATTTTACTTACAAGAGAATTTACCTAAGCAGCTAGACTATTAGCCCGTTATTCATAAAGACAATTCTCACTTGTAGCAAATTGATGCCTTTTTATCACTTCCATTTAAAATGTCTCTTTACAGTACAATACGTTTATGAGAAAGTTGCAACAACCCTTTTCAAATCTATGATCACTCGAATGCTTGAAGTTGAGCCTTCATTTAATGGAGAATTAATATAACCATCTGATTGATTCATAAGCAGCATCTTTGGATTGTAGCATGAGACCTTCAAGAGTCAAATAAATCTGGCTGGACTCATGCTGCCTAGCGTCTCTGACATGAAATTCATGAACGTGTCCATCAATTTCTATCAAACTGCACCCTGGTGACTTCTCTATTCCCTTGCTACCCATGAGAGATCTTATCTTTCTAACATCATTCCACTTGCATTTTTCAGCGAAACTGTTCGAGATGAGCACAAGCAAGCTTCCGTCAATGAGATCCAGTGGTAATATATGTTGGGCTATTTTCTCAGCTACATCAAGCTTATGATGAATAGAGCAAGCTGATAAAAGAGACCCCCATATTATAGAGTTAGGCTCCATTGGCATTTTTTCAACAAATTCCATTGCTTCTTCCAAAAGACCTGCTCTACCAAGAAGGTCCACCATACATCCATAGTGTTCAATGCCTGGGGTGATTCCATATGATTTGGACATGGAATTGAAGAACTTGTAACCTTCATCGACTATGCCTGAGTGAGAGCAAGCAGAAAGAACAGCCGTAAAGGTTACATCATCAGGTGTGAAATTTGCTGATATTTGCATTTGGGTGAAGAGAGCAATGGCCTCCTTTCCATGGCCATGCATAGCAAGGCCACCTATTATAACATTCCATGAGAAAGTGTCTTTGCAAGATATGTGGTGGAATATTTGCAATGCAATCTCTATGCATCCACATTTGGCATACATGTCAACCAATGCATTTTGTAGACAGAGATCTTGTGTTATATCATGTTCTTTTATGTATGTATGAATCCATCTCCCTTGATCCAGTGCTCCTAGCTGTGTGCAAGCCGACAATAAACTGACCAAAGTTACTTCATTTGGTTTGATTCCCAAGAGCTGCATCTCTTGAAACAGCGCTAAGGCGCTTCTATATTCACCACTTTGTACATACCCAGTAATAAGAGCAGTCCATGAGAAAATATCTCTACTCGGCATCTGGTAGAATACTCTTCTAGCTCCCTCAAGATCTCCACACTTTGAATACATGTTAATGATAGCATTACCAGTGACAACATCATAACTGATCTTTAGTTCCTCTATGCACTTGTGAAGAAGTTTCCCCTTCTCTAGGCAACCCAATCTTGCGCAAGCTGATAGAGCAATTACTATTGTTATTTCGTTGGGTGTCATGCCCGAGCTCTCCATTTCTTCAAACACCTTCAGTGCCTCCATAGGTTGGCCATTTTGTAAGAAACCTCCCATCAAAACATTCCATGAAACAACATTATTCTTAATGGGGATAGTATTGAAAACTTCCACTGCAGCTGGCATGCTTCCACACTTTGCATACATGTTTATTAGTGAATTAGCCATCACCATATCAAATTCGATCTTATTGGCAACAATATAAGAATGAAGCCACTGCCCTTTATCAATAGCTTCACGATTTGCGCAAGCTGAAAGTAGGGCCACAAAGGTAACTTTGCTTGGTTCAATACCTTCTCTTCGCATTCTGTCAAACAAAAGGAAGCATTCCTCTAGTCTGTTCAAGTGAGAATATGCAGAAATCATGGTAGTCCAAGTAACCACATCTCTTTCGCGCATTTCATCAAACACTTTTCTTGCAAGTTCAACATTCTCGCAACCAGCATAGAAACTCACAACTCCTGACATAGCAAACATATCTCTTTCATAACCAGATTTTACGATCTGGCCATGAATGAGCTTGCCGATTTCAAAAGCTTGAAGGTAGGAACAAGCTTTCGTAACAATTGGGTATGTGTAGTTATCAGGACAAAAGCCCCTTTCTAGCATGCATTTGAAAAGTAACAGTGCATTATTAACATCATTATTTTGTGTATAACCCCTGATCATGGAATTCCAAGTGAAAATGTTAGGGTTGTGGATTTCATCAAATGTCCGACGAGCGTAATCCATGTTGAAATGGGTAGCTGGAGAAGTCAAGAAAGTGATGATCCTGCTCACCAAAAATATGTCTTGGGTCAAGCCCGCCCTGATGATTTGGGCGTGGACCTGGCTCAGTTCACCTATATTTGAGCAATTTTCAATGATGGAGAAGATATTCTGATGATACTGTAGCCATTTCGCGGTTGTTTTCGGATGAAAATACAGATACACATGATTTTTACCAGAGCTCTTTAGCCATTTCATCAACTTGTGGCCTACTGTAGAAAAACTGAAATTTGAACTTCTAAAATGAGAAATGGCACAGATGGGGAATTAAATCTTTTGCTGGAAATTGAGGATGGATCAAATAATTGCAAGGAAAAGTACACAAGAGACACACATGTCAACAAGCTCAATGATTAAAAGCTGAGCTGTTATTAGATACAAATTCAAATGCAAACAATCTTACTTACAAATTCAGAACAAGAAACCCCAAGCACAACTGAAAACTTATTCAACGCAAGAAGCTACTAGTTACTACTACTACTAGCTAGATACTAGTACTAGTACCAGTACATCCCAAAACAGAATATCATATCTATTAAGAAAATAGGAATACAATACAAGAAGAAGGAAATTAGGAACACAACACAGTGGCATCATATCTTCACAGCTTTCTTCATTGTCTTGAAAGGTGACCTGAAGAAGAAGGTTTTTCCAGGAACATGAACCTCCTCATTGACATCTTCATCCGACCCGGTTACTATCGGCTTCTTCCCAATGCAGTCCACTCCCTTTTTCATCCCCAATATCACAGAAGGAGAATAGGGTGCAGGCCTAAAAGTCCTGGCACTCTCACATCTCATAAGCTCTCTCTCCTTTCCATTCTTCTCTCTTCTCTCCTTCCTTTCGAAGCTCTTACTACCAACCCCTCTACCTAGTCTACTTACTTCGCTAGTGTTTCTTTTCTCAGGCAATTTCCTATCATCCTCCATCTCAACAACGGCCTTACCCTTTCTCTTTTGCTCTTCTCCTGTTCTGATTACTTGTGGCACAAGCTCCTTGCTAGCTTCTTCTTTAATAACATCTGCTTTTTCTTCCGAAGTTGGAAATTTCAAAATCCTGATGTCCTTCTGTGGATTCTTTAGATTCATTTGTTCAATTATTTCGTCAGCTTTAGTTTTCTCATTATCTTTGGTGTCTTGATGAGGTGAGCTCATAGAGATGCCTTCCTTTGTATCCTCTAAGAGCATCTGAAGCCACTTCTCCACATTCCCTTTGCCACGCTGCTTCCTGCATTCTTCGTCCTCTTCTGTTTCTGGGCTTTGAAGAAAAACTGAATTATCCACAATGCTACTTATGTTCAATTGCTCAAGTTTGTCTTCAATTGCCTCTTCATTTACTGCTATACCGAGATTGTTATGCTCTTCAGCATTCTCTTTGACCACACCACTTGTTAATTGCATCTGTTGCTCTTCTTTATCATCTTCTTCTTCATGCTCTTGATTGAGAGATGCTCCAGCTTGTGATGCTTTGTGCTCTTCCTCTAAATATGCTCTTAGTTGCTTCTGAAATGTCTTCCTTCTTGGCTTAATTCCGGGTAAGTATAGTGCAAGTTTATTTTCTCCTTCACATTGAGCATCATCTATTCTTGATCTCTTCCTTGCGTATTCACAGCATGACTTGATCTGTTGCTCAACTTCCTCTCTTTGTTTAAATTTCTTGTGTAGTTCTTTCTCTGAGGAATCACAAATTGCCTTTTGTGCTTCTAGTCTTGCCATAAGAGCACTTGTTGCTGCCTGGTTCAACCTAACCTGTTCCTTATAAACGACACTCCTGCAAGAAATTGAGTGTGAGAGAACATTAAATCCCTAAATTCATAACAAACGTTTTATTGATATATTTTCTAGAAGTAATCTTACTGATGCATAGCATCTCGTATCATCTTCTCTAGTAATGCCCGGTATGAAGATTGTGCTTCTGCTAGCCTCCTGCATTTCTCAGCTCTTCTCCTGCGCTTTATTAGCACCAATTCCAAGTCTTGAAGAGCGGCCCTTTCCTTATCGTTCTTCTGCTTCAGCTCATCCAATTCATCATCCAATTTTTGTATCTCAGCTTGTATTTCTTCTCTTTGTCTTAGGGAGTCTCTTGCCAAAGCAATGGTAAGGTATGGATTAGTGTCCACAGCGGAATTATCATTTTCTTTTGAGAGCATTGGCCTGTACGTCTGAATTGACTTGAATGATGATGGATCACTTTCCCCGGCTGAGATTTTCCTTAAGGCTGGAATAATTGAAGTAACAAAAAGCATTCTTAATAATTTTGGAAACCAAATTTGATAAAGTGACAAATTGATTCAAATTTTCTTTTCCTACTAACCATTTGCAGGGGAATTAGATCTCAATCTCCTATTCACATCAATGGACCTTAAAACTGATGATACATCACACGACTCCCTTCGATTCAAAACAACTGCAGCTGGAGCTAGGCCTACTTTCTCTTTTGTCTCATGGAGGTGTTGAGGAAAAACATGTGATTCTGCGGTTTGGGATGAATTCAATTCTTCGTTCTCACCATCAGTGAAGAATAGTGAGAAAGCTCTATTCCTGAGGAAAGTGTGAGAATCTGAAATTAGATGTTAACCAAGCCAATTTGTTAGTGGAGTTTTCTAGTCAGAAAAAGACCAACCTGAAATCTGAGTTTGAAGAAGCAAACACTGAGAGGAATTGGTTCACAGAGACACCCAATTGAAGATCCCACCATGGAACGAGAAATTCCAGTTGATTATCCTTTTTCTTGCAAACTTTCCACTGTAATATCCTAAGATTGCTAGCAACAGTTCTTCCTCCTCCTACAATCACACAGAAAAAACCCAATATTCACTATCTGCACCCAAACACTTACTAAAATTCCAGGTGAATTTTGGGGGAGAAGAAGTTTTAGAATGTTACTAGAGCAAGGGAACCAGTGGTCGATCTCCCAGGCAAGGGGAGAAGCCGAATCCGCATGAAAATACAATACGTTTCCATATGGATCAACTCGGAATTTCGCCGGATCAAAGCCAGCATTTCTGAAACCCACCAGAAACTCATTAACTTCATCGAAATAAATCATTCTTCTTTAAGAGTTCCTTCAAAATAAATCTTACCCAAGATGGTTAAGCTGCTTCCACAGCAGATTGGCGTAAATCTTGGGTCTCGCAGACGGTTTTGCTTCAGGGTTTAGGACTGGAAACATTTGATCCAACTCCCTCGTTCTCAATTCCTAGAAAATAGAATCCTCAAAACAGATAATTGATCAAATTTACAATCAAATACGCCCAATTTCAGTTTCTGAAAGAAGAAGAAGAAGCTTTCTTTACCTCCTGGGGTGACAAAGCGTATGGAACAAATGTAAAAGGAGGGCCACAATTGTAAGGATAAAGACTGATATCTCGACATAGCCTCGCATAAGCTTTCGGGTACCCGAGGCCTTCGTCAATCTCCATTTCTTCTTCTGTAAATCTTGCCATTGTCGCTGTGCTTGCCAAGGAGCAGAGATCCAAGAGGACAGGCGCTGGAACAGAGAGAACAGTAAGCGTTGAGAGAATAGAAGATAGACTGACTTGAGACAGTTCAAAGGGCAACGGTCGATTCGTTTGAAAATTTCTGAATAAAGATTTGTGTTTTTCAAATTTTGGATGGCACGTTAGTTCCGTGAGTGGCGCAACGGCTAGATATGCTGGCAGCAACATTAAATCTAAGAATCTACGTTATCTATTTACTTAAGGCCATCTTGCCGCGGCCCATCTTATTAAATGAGAAGCAACGGAAGCGAAACGCTATGGATGGCATCATTGCCCTTTGCCTTTGCCTAGTTTTTGAAATCCAAACAATTGAAACATCTCAGCCATCCAAGTTCGTGTCCTCATTTGAAGGTGGTGGGTTACAGAAATAAAATTTTTGTGAAGAAGATTTAAAACTTTTACACCATTTGCCAAATTTTGATCCAATTTACTAATTCTTTAAATTGTTTGGTAGAAAGTAATCTGAAATATATTAATAGGAATCGTTCAGATTTTTATGTAATTTTTAGATGAAATTTTTATAATTCTTATTTTTATACTTAAAATTATTTCCATAAAATTTTAATCAAATTTAATGTTGTCCATATGATAATTGCTATAAAACTTCATTAGGGCCCTTATAGTAATTCAAAAAAAAAAAAACATTGTTTGGTCAATAAAGGAAAACATATCTAATCAATTAAAATAGGTATTTTTAAAATTCTAAGTGGTTGAATCAATTTAATCCAAAGTGAGAAATGATGATGACAATGACATTGATTTGGTTTATCTCCGAAGTACATTCCACCACCCACCAAACAAGTTGCAACAACAGTGGGCCCATCCAAACTTTTTTTTTTTTCTTTTTTTTGTTTTTTGATACAAGAGACGTAAAATGGCAGTAAGGCGTCGTAAAAGCAACAGCAAAAGATCTACTAACAATAGGACGAATCTTAGTAGAGACTAGAGTCTATTAGTAAGGGCATCAATGCACTGATTTTTCAAGGTCTTTGCTTAAGAATATTAATGTCCTCAATGAGGCTTGCTAGAGGATAAAGGTTAACGTCAGGTGCATCTATGACGTCAAGAGCTATTGTGGATTCTGTTTCTAAAATAACTCTGGTAGGTAAAACCCCTATATGCCACCAATTGAGCCTTGATCCCTTGAAGCTCGGCTACTATGTTAGAGTAATCCCCCACTCGATCAAAAAAATAGCCAGCCATTTACCCTTGAAATTTTGGATGGTAGCGCCAAAAGACGTTGGACCTGATTTACCACGAGCAGCTCCATCTGTATTAATTTTGACTCAATTTCTTTCGGAGTTCTTCCAAGATATCCAGTGGGGTCTTCTCATTTTATCCTGCTTGAATCAATCTTCCAAAGCTTTCTTCATATCTGCCAGCATGCACTTTACCATTAGATCAACTATGACTACAATCAGAAATGATCTCACAGTGATCCGATCAACTATGACTACAGTCAGAAAGCCCTCTTGCTTTGGACCGAGCCGAGACCCATCATTTCGGATTTTACCGCTCATGACCGAAGCTTTAACATTAGCGCCTGTGTACTTGGTATCTTGATGGATCAAAAATTGCACTTTTGACGTTGGAATAGCTGCATCACATTTTTCAAGTTTATATTGAAAACATATATTATTTAAATAATATAATATAATATATTATTTAAATATATATTTCAAAAATTATATAACTTGACGTTCTAAATTTATTCAAAATATTTTTAAAAATATATTTAAAAAATAAAATGATATAATCGTTACATTGTTATCTAATAATTATAAAAATTACAATTATATAAAAAATACAGCACGCTCCCTTTGCATTAGACATATCAGGTCAGCACCATTTATATAGTAAACCCTTATTCCTAAAATTTTTATTTTTTATTTTTGTTGTATTAATTTAAGAAACAAAAGAACAAGTACAAGACTTACAATTAATTTATAATATTGTACGTTATAAACTTGTTTAATTATGTTGACTGATTGGATAAATATATTATCCAGTTTAAGCCCAAACGACTATCAGTTTAGATTTTGGAAGAAAGAGTGGTCACATTTGTTACCACTTACCAGCTACTCAGCTATAATGTTAGTGATTGGGTTATATTGGGCTGCATAGCTTTACAAGCTTTTCTTAATGAAAATGTTAGACGCAAAGATCAAATTTCTTTTTATTTTCTAAAAAAAAAAGGAAGAAAAAGTTGTTAATCATAGCGTGTCCAAACTCATTGGAAGCTTAAATCAAGCCATTACTAACTCTACCAATAAAATAAAATAGAATAAATAAACAATATTAATACATAAGCTAAAAAAGTAGAGAATGTTACAAATATAATAATAATAAAGTGGATATTTATGTAATGCTGACACAACTGATGATGTAGTGCTGATACAATTGATAATGTAATATTGATGCAACTGATGATGCAGTCAATTAATTGAAGAAAAAAAAATCTATCAGAGCCGTTGATATTTCTTAATAAAGAAGAAATCATTTTCAACCGTTAAAAATTACTTGGAGACTAAGAAAAAAATCTCTATAAACATAGCCTTATTATTCATTTCTGTATTAAAAAATTTTATGAGAACTCTATTAATAAGAAAACTCTCTTTCTTCTTCTCATGTGTTTTTCTTTCTTTCGATTTTATTTCACTTTTCTACATATATTTTTGTAGTCAAGTTATTTTATTTTATAACACGTTATCAGCACAAGTTTCTACGAATTCCCTTTAGCTATAAGCTCGAGTTCTGCTGCTTCTTTCTTACTACTTAATCTTTCAAGTAAGTAATGTATATTTTTATTTTCAATGTCTAATTTAACTAAACTTGAGCTCAGTACTCTTGATATTATGGGAAATAACTATTTATCATGAGTTCTGCATGTTGAAATGCATCTTAATCCTAATGGTCTTGGAGAAATCATAACCAATCAAAATAGTGCATCACTCCAAGAATACCAAAGCTATGATATTTTTTCGCCATCATCTTCATGAAGATCTGAAAAATGAATATCTCACAGTGAAAGATCTTCTTACTTTGTGAAAAAATTTGAAAGAAAAATATGACCACTTAAAGATGGTTGTGCCATGGAAAGCTCGGTATAATTGGAACCATTTACGTTTTTAGGATTTTAAATCAGTTAGCGAGTAAAACTCCACTTTGTTTAAATTAACTTCTTAATTAAAATTATATGTAGAGAATATTTCTGACTATGATATGTTGGAGAAAACATTCTCTATATTTTATGCCTCGAATGTGTTGTTGCAGCAACAATATCGAAAAAAAGGCTTTAAGAAATATTCTGAACTAATTTCTTATCTTTATGTTGTCGAGTAAAAGAACCAATTATTAATGAGAAATCATTAAGCCTGACCCAATGGCTTTGCTCTATTCCTAGAAATGAATGTGATAACATATGATAATTGTGAAAGTAGCAAAAGTCGTCGTCAAAATAACTATAGACGTAGTTGTGGTCGTGGGCGATATAATCCATTTACTCATGGTGGTCAAAATAATTTATTAATTGGCAAAAAGAAAAATTACCACCAGAAGTGGTATAACAATAAAAATTTATAAGGCAATAATATTGAAATTGCATGCCATCGATGTAGAATGAAAGGGCACTGATCGTATACCTGTCATACACCGGAGCACTTTGTTGATCTTTATCAGAAATCACATGTAACACTCCAATTCTCGGTCTTTTTAATCTGTCACATGGGGTCACGCATGGAGAGACACTCTCATAAGTCATTAAATATATTATTGAGACACTACACGTGTCAACCACTGAGAACTAGGACGTTACTAATTCTATCGTCTGACATGTGTCATCAACATCATAATCACATGTGAATAATCTATTAGTCTCATGGAGACACCAAGGGATATTAATTGGAGATAAAACATAATAAATCTCATCAAAACTCATAAATTAAACTGAATAAACCTAGATATAAAGTATTCAAATAATAGTCTGAAAACAGGCCCATGTGGCCCAATACCAACTCCTAAAAACATTAAGACAAAAATAATAAAAACGGTCATCTATCCAGCTCAACTAATATTCATAAATAGAAATAAAGTAAGTCAAATCACAACCTCCCCAATGAAGTCTATGCATATCTAAACAACACCTAGCCATACTGTAACTCGAAGTGTCTCAAAGATCACCTGAAATGAAAATGTGGAGTAAGCTCGAGGGTTAGTTGATCATACACAATATATCAATAGTATTATTTAAATCAAACACAGAACATGAAACCACTTATAAAACATTAGGCGTTTCAAACATTAAGCTATCAACAGTCATTAATTAGACCGAAGGGTCTAACCCTGGTGTTCTCTCATCATGATTTTATTAATATAGAAAAAGGAAAAATGCAATATATGCCAAAGTCCAATGGGACAGGGAGACACCCACTATCCAACCTAGGAATGAGAGACACACTCCTCGTTCCATCACTAAGAACTAGGGTCGCACCCGTCATTCTATCAGAAATTAGGGACAAACCCATTGTTTCAAGCACGAGAACAACCACAATGATCCCCCTTAGACTACTGCGACGGTACATGGTTCAATTCTAAACTTATTGTTGCATCTCATGAAAAACACAATTATCATTTCATCATATAGAACACATTATTGTACAATAACTCAATTATGTTGATTATCTCACGGAAATCTAAATATGGCAATAACTATTTCATGTCATAAAAGTACATATATATTAGTAGAGTATCCAACTCATATCATACCGTAGTCATGGAATCATATCAATCATGCATCATTCAAATGACTTCCTAGAATGCTTCTATGCATTTAAGAATTGTAAACACACATCATGTTCAGCATTTAAAATTTAAATAATACTAAGGAGCAAAGTAATTACTTCCACTTATTATTTCACTTTGTTTGTCCTTACTTTTGCCTCAATGATTTAGAATCTTCAACCTAAGGCACGTACCACAGTGGAAAAGGGTACTCCTGCAATAACTTGTGTGTGTGCCTAAAACTTGAAAATAGGGTCTGGGACGCATTACTGCGGTCAACAAAATAGGCAAGATGCATTACCATGGTCAGTTATCGCGATAACCTGAGAAGAACTCTCTGTTCGCATTGCACTACCATGGTGATTACGCAATTTCCTCTCGTTCCCAACGATTCAGTACACTAATACTAGACTTAACCAACCATTATATTGAATGGAGACACATTATACCTCGATTCCTAAAGCTCCTTCTTTTGCTCTCCTCACAAGGGCGTCTCAAACACTTTCAAATGACTATTACATCAAAAGAAACACGTATTTTCTTAGACAACACAAAATAATAACAGAAATACATGCATTTCGTGTGAAATGAATGTCTTACCTCATGTGTAATACGTTCTTTCAATCCTAGCAATCAGGTTCTTCACTGTTATGTAGTTTCCTTTCATTTCTTGTCAGGGAGACTGTTTAAAAAGGATTAGAATGAGTTGGGGGCACTTTAGAATACGTCTGGGAAGAATAAAACTCAACTATTGGCAGTTGTTTAAGGTTTGGAAGGATGTTGTGCAATCACGAATGATAATGATAGGATTTCAACATATATCTTCCATATATATAATTTTCACATATTACTACAGTAATGACTCCAGTTGTTGCGGTAATAACGTGATTTATATATATCGATAATTAGGGTTTTCGATGCATTATCGCGTTAGGCTACTGCGGTAACAAGAACATATAAATTTTTAATTTTCTCAAGCATTACCATAGTAATGATTTTCATTACTACAGTAATCAGAACAATGCCCAATTTTCGGTGTTTTCTAAGTTTCTTGGCATTAATGCGGTGTCTGTATCATTAACGCGGGAATCAAACCTTTGTGCTATTTTTTTTCTCATTTTCCTTATATCTTAATGTTTTTTTTAGTATTCTTATATTTATCATAGGTTTATTTCTATGTGTAATTTCATGATTGTAGAGCATTTATAATTTTTAATTTATTTATCTAATCTATTTATATTTAATAGTCAAAATTTTATAATTCGTTTATTGACTTTGGAGTATTAAATCACTAAAAACAAAATGACAAAATGCTAAGGCAAATTTTGCTAATCAAACCCCTGAATATGACCATGATGATATGATAAATCTAGATATTGCAAATTTTTTTCAACATCCTAAAGGTTGTTGATGATGAACACATCCAGAAGATGTTATGTTTATTTTAATTTGTTTATGTTTGTTTTAGAATTTCAAGTTTATATATATGTGTAACATTCTTAATAATACTTTGTTTCATTTTCTCTTATTTCGAATTTAATTTTCCTATTTTGAATTTAAGTTTCTTGTTCGTTAGCCCTCGATATTATAGAGGATGATCAAGTGCCAAAATTTATAGAAAAATGTCATTCCAGAGATGATTGGCCAAAATGAAAAGATGTAATTCAATATAAATTAAACTTACTTGTAAAACGAAAGGTTTTTGAACCTTTAGTTCAAACACAAAATAATGTAAAACCCGTTGCGTATAAGTGGGTATTTGTGCGCAAAAGAAATGAGACAAATGAAGTTATAAGATAAAAAGCACGACTGTTGTTGCCCAAGGTTTTTCACAAAAACAAGGCATTGATTATGATGAAACATATTCTTTGTAATGGAAGCAATAACCTTTCAGTATCTTGTAACTTTGGTAATCCACGAAAATCTTGATTTACACCCAATGGATGTGGTTACAACATATTTATATGGTAACTTTGATAGAAATTTATATGCAAATCACTGAATGATTTAAAATGTCTGAAACATGTTCAAAATCTCAAGAACATTACTCCATTAAGTTTGTATGGATTGAAGCAATCAAGACGTAGGTGGTATAATCGTCTAAGTGAATATTTACTGAAAGAAGGATATAAAAATGATTCAGTTTGCCTTTATATTTTTATAAAGAAATTTGAATCTGAATTTGTGATAATAGCTGCATGTGTTGATGATCTAAAAATCAATGGAACTCCAGAAGAGGTCTCAACGGCAACAAATTACTTAAGGAATGAATTTGAATGAAAGACTTTAGAAAAACAAAGTTTTGCCTTGAATTACAAATTGAATATTTAGAAGATGAAATTTTTATTCATCAATTAAGGTATATCGAAAAAGTTCTAAAAAGATTTTATATGAATAAGGGACACCAAGTACCCTAATGGTTATACAATCTCTTGATATAAACAAAGATCTTTTTCGATCGAGAGAGAATAATAAAAAGATTCTTGGTCCTGAAGTACCATATATTAATACACTAGGTGTACTTATGTACCTTGCTAATAACACACGACATGATATGCCATTTTTAATGAATCTATTAGCAAGATATAATTCCTCTCCAGCTTGAAAGCATTGGAATGGTATCAAACGCATTTTGCAATACCTTCAAGGAACAATTGATAGGGATTTGTTTTATCCCAAAAATTCGAAACCAAGACTAATTAATTATATTGATGCTGGATATTCGTCGGATCCGCATAAAGCAGGTTCTCAAACTAGTTATTTATTTACATATGGTGGGACTGTCATTTCATAAATGTTTACAAAACAATTATTAGTTGCAACCTCCTCAAACCATGCTGAATTAATAATAATTAATGAAGCAAGTTAAGAATGTGTCTGATTGAGATTATTGATCCATCATATTATAGAAAATTACGATTTACCTTTGAATAAAGAAACTCCCACAATCTTATATGAAAACAATGTTGCTTGCATTGTATAATTAAAGAGAGGATATATCAAAGATAATAGAACGAAACATATCTCACCAAATTTTTTTTTTCACACATGAACTTCAAAAGAACAAACAAATTGATATCCAGCAAATACGATCATGTAATAATCTAGCAGATTTATTCACCAAAGCAAGTAAAAGTGTTACTTGCTGCAACATTTAAAAAATTGATTTATAAAATTGAAATGAGACGACTAAAAAATCTTCAATGATATCCTCATGCGGAAAAGATAATATTGTTGTATTATTTTTTCCTTACACAAGGTTTTTCTATTGAGTTTTTACTTAGGAAGGCTTTTAATGAGGGAGCCGCTAAACCATCAAAGGAATAGTGTACTCTTTTTTCCTTCACTTGAATTTTTTTCATAGGATTTTTTTCAAGTAAAGTTTCAATGAAACACATTCTGAACAGCAATAGACATCTAAGGAGAAGTATTGTAAATATAATAATAATAAAGTAAATGTCTATGCAATGCCAATGCAACACTGATAATGTAATGCTAATGGTGTTGATGATGCAATCAATTATTTAAAAAAGAAGAAATCTATCAGAGCCGTTGATCTTTCTTCTAAAGAATAAATCAATTTCGGTTATTAAAGATTGCTTAGAGGCTAAGAAACAAATATCTATAAATAAGACCCTTGTTATTCATTTTTGTATCAAAAAATTTTCTAAAAATTCTATTAATAAGAAGGCTCTTTCTCCCATCTTCTAGTATATTTTTCTTTCTTCTGATTGTCTTTCAGTTTTCTGCTTATGATTCTATAGTCTAAGTTATTTTATTTTATAACAGAGAATCTATATTATTTGATAAATACGATTCACTATTAACATTCTCTACAAGTATAACCTTTTTTCTTTGAAGTAATTAATATAGCTTTCTAACTAGAGGTAAAAATGATTTACATATATAGGTGTCAACATTATATTGATGTTTATATAAATGCTTTAACATTTTTAAAACAAAAATAATTATTAAAAAAAGAAAATAATGATAAAAGACATTAAATTCTAATCATCGCCTATGTTATTGAAGAACTCAATAACTGTCTGGTAAAATTTCTACTGTGAAGTCAAGTCAATAATTACCAGCAGCTGAATTAGAACTGAAGATGCCACCACCAGAAATTCCTAAAGAACAATCCATATTTCTCAGCTTCACCAACAAGAACACTACAATCCCGCAACCAAATCCTAAAGCTGCACTGGATCCAGTCAGAGAAACTGCTGCACATATCAACATCACAAAAGAATCTTCCTTGCGATTCATATCTCTCGACGCCATTGCCAACTCAATTCCCGAAAACAGCAAAAGCACCCCCAAAAGCCCTATCGGAAACTCACTCAGAATCCTAACAAACGAGTTCCCAAACACAAGGCCCAGTACCAACTTCCCTATCCCTAACAACAACACCGACGTCCCACTTCTTCCACCAAACCTGTACTGTCCGGCCAACCCACCTGCCCCATGGCAACAAGGCATTGCTCCAAACCAACATCCAACTAAATTCATAAGTCCTACACTAACTGACACTGCAGTCGCTGAAACTTCCCTTTCCGGAAAAAGATCAGTTGATAACTTACACACTGCGATTACTGAATTAAGAACTGATAAGGGAATTTGAGGAATCGCAGCTCTGACAAACCCTATTTTCCAGTCATCCCATCTGATCTTCACAACATGAATCTCAGAAGGCCCCAATTTGATATGCTTCATAATTGATGGATCCCGAATGAAACATATCACCAAACCCAGAAGGAACACCAATAGAGCAGCCGGGATTGTCGATAGAATGCACAATCTTCGTCGACGACGTCGGCGGTGGAGAGTGGATTGTTCAGTTAAGATGGGTTCTTCTAATTCAGGCGAATTGCCATCGACGTCGTCTTCTCCAGAGCCGGTCGTGAGGAGAATGAAGAGGAGCGCAGAGAGGGCGAGAATTAGGCCATCGATGCCGAGCCAGCGGCGAGGAGACCCAGATTTCCCGGTCGCAAAATTCTGATTGTAACGGATGTATTTGATTGCGGAGAAGGCAAAGGAGAGGCCTTGGGAAAGTTGGACTCCACGGACGACGGGAAGAGGAATGAAGTTGTAGAAGAAGGACATGAGACCGGTGGCGCCGAGGAGGAAGAGGACGGAGGCGGTGGAGATACCGGCGGCCATGATTTGCGGGATTGTGAGGTGAATTTGGGATTCGGAGATGGCGACGGCGGCAATGGACTTCATGGGTTGGACGGGCATTGGGATGCCGAAGAGAAAGCCGGTGATGATGTTGTAGAGAGCAGTGAAGATGAGAGTGGTGCCGAGGTCTAAATGGTTGACTATAGAGAGAGCAAGGACGATGGGGATATATGTGCCGAGATCACCAACAGAACCGCCTAGTTCCGACCAGATGGTGGATTTAAGGCGGAAGCTGGTGGCGCAAGGTGAATTGCGCCACCGTTGGTTAAGGAGAGACACGGTTGTTTCGGTTGAAGCATCCATACCTCACAGGGAGACTGGAAGCCAGGCCGTCAGGTGCAGAGTTGATTTGGCTACAAGGAAATGGCTCTCATTGTGGACGCCTCACCATGCCTAGGGACATTATTCTATTTCCAAAAATCGTCTCTTCATGCTCCAAGGGGCTACCCTAATGTGGGATTAGCTCAGTTGACTTTTCCAAGGGATATAAGCGGGTCGTGTAGTCGGGTCGGGTTGAGTGCATACATTTTTTTTTTTTAATGTTTATTAAAAAGATAGTTGGAGAGAGCCAGGAGGAGAGACGAAATGGGGGAGTTGCTGAGAGAAAAAGAAAAGAAAGAGAGAAGAGAAAAGAAGAAAAAGAAGAGAGACAATAGGAAGTAAGGAAGAGAGGGGGAGAGATAGAGAAGGGGAGAGTTGCAGGGAGAAGAAGAGAAGAGGAAGGAAAGAGAGAAGGGGGGCGATAAGGGGGAAGAAGAGAAGAGAAGTGGGGGCAGAGAGAGAGGAAAAGAAGAGGAGAAAGGGAAAAATGAAAGGAGAAGAAAAGAAACAAAAGGACGGGAGAGCAATTTTAGGAGAAGAAGAAAAGGCCAAAAAGGAAACGAGAAAAATAGGAAAAATAGGAAAGGGCAGCGGAGAAGATGGGAGTTGCAAAAGAGAATAAAGGGAAAAGGACAAAAATTAGAAATAAGGGTCGTAGGATGTATATATATATATATATATATATATATATATATATAGAGAGAGAGAGAGAGAGAGAGAGAGAGAGAGAGAGGAGTAAGAGATATGCATAGCCTTGAGGGGTTGATGCCTCGAGAGAAAGGGAAAGAGAAAAAGTTCGAAATATCCTTGTTGAGTAAAAGAAGAAGATAAGAAGAAAGGACCAGAAGGTTGATGCCGTGATGGTTCAATCAATGGTGGGCATAAGAAAAAGAGATGGCTTGACTCTTGACGAAGGAAAATAAAAAAGACAAGAAAAGATGGAATATAGATCTTTGGGGCCACCAACCTACCCGAACCCACTTTTGTCAAGTTTTTTAAAAAATTTTCTTATTCAAATTGAATGAATCTGATCATGTTGGATTGAGTTCCTAATCACTCGTATGTCACTTATAAGAAATTATGGAAAGTAGCTTTTCGATATCTCTACTTCTAGTCTTTA
>JAJIYU010001305.1:0-37194 GCA_030144865.1 Tinospora cordifolia | reverse complement strand
TCGAACACCGCCAAATCCGAAGGCGCTCGATAGTTCCCGCACCATCTTCACCGCCCTGTTCCGGCGTCTCCAGTACGCCACCTTCCTATTATAACTCATATATCTATTTTTCATTTTTTTTCCTTATTCTAACCATCATTATTTCGTATAAGGCATGTATGCTTAAATATGTATATTAATCTCTTAACTTTCAAATTAAAAATTATTATTATTATTATTTTCATCATTTATTTATTTTAAAATTATTTTATTATCTTGTTCGCCGGCATCGCAATATTTTCATTTATTTTCTTTAACCACGATTTTTAAGTATTTGTTTAATAATTATTATTTCTTATTTTATTTATCGCTATTAATTTGCTAAAAATACTTTATTTTATTTATCCAATTATTTGTTCGTGACGTGGCACGCTCGCGAAGTTACGGAGTATTACACTAAGACATGTGGTATTGAAAAATAGAAAGTCAAGTGTGTGTCGCTTGCAAAGTAACATGACCCAACCTGCCAATTGGTTAAGTCCACTGTCGAATAATGGTAGTTGTCCAAAACTCAGGAAATGTGGGGATTGGGGTGTTACAAAAAGATAATAAACATACAAATCTAGAAAAAAAAATTCATGGCTACCGGCAGTAGAACGAAGAACAGAGCAAGAAGAAATTTGTGCTCTGTTTTGGGCAAGATGCAAGAATGAAAAAGGGGGCTTTTGTGTTTGATGATTGCTAGTTGGTGATTGGAGTTTGTGAAGTGCAAATTAAAAATAGTAAGGAGAAGGTGATTGAAGAAGAGGAAGCAAAGAACAGAATCTGGATTTTGGTTGGGGACGATGATGAAGAAGAATAAACCAGAAAATCTAGTGACCTTGCTATTGCTGATGCTGTTACTACCAGGAACAACAAGCTTCTGTTGCTTGGTTGGACGGACAGCAAGCAGGAAACCCAAAATTTTCTAGATTGATGATGGCCGAAATGAAGAAGAGGAATAGAGCAGCTATTGGGGTTTGATTTGGGGCCAGATTGAAGGTGAAGAACAAGGGTGTTACGGTTGGCCATGAGTGGTCGTCTCAGATTTTGATTATGCATTTTTGATTGTGCGTTTCAGATTTTGGGGTGAGTTGAAAACTAAGAAGATGGGAAGCTGCTTGTTGTTGGTCGTTTGGACGAACAGCTGCTGCAGCTAGTCTGTGGTGTGCAACTGGTCCATGAAGAAAGGAATGGAACATTGCAGGAAATTGGTATGTTTTGTGAAGTGGATGAGTTGCAAGAGACATTGATTGGGGTTTGAGTCTCGTGGTTGGTGGCTGATCTTGAAGAACGATGAAGGATTGGTTAAGAGTTTTTCTAATGTGTTAACTGTGATATAGGTGTGTTGGATGATAAGTAAGATGGAAAGAAGAGGAAACCATGACAGCTGCATATTCATTTTCATGGTGGCCGTGTGTATGTGTGTCTTACTAGTTCGTGATGAAGATTGTGGAATACAAGCTGCTGATGCATTTTGTGGACCGTGAGTAGTGATTTGGGTTTGTGAGATGAGTATACCAATTAAGATGGAAAGGTGATGAAATGAAGTCTAGATGATGTTGCTAGAATGTATTTGGTTGTGTTTGACCTTGATTTTCTTGGTGGCATGATTCTGATGGCTTGAAGAAATTCGGTTTGAGCTAAAATGGAGAATAGAGTAATAGAAGATGTGAATTGTGGGTGCAAGCAATGACTAACATGATGTAGTGTGATGAAGATGACGTGAGGTAAAATTTGATTTTAAATTCTAGATAGTATGAAACTTATAAATAAATGATAAAAATTAGTTTAGAATATTTATTGAATAATTTAAATTAAATAAATTTAATATTAAATTATTTATTAATTATTGAACATGAGGATTAATTCAATTAATAAAATTAAATTAATTAATCTTATAAATTAGGATTGAAAAAAATAGTTTTCAACGCATTAATAATTTTATTTAATTTTAAAAGTTTAAATTTTAATAACTCAATTAGTTGAAAACATGAAAAAAAAATTAATAAACCTCTAGGGGTTTAAAATCTTTTATAAAAAAAATAATAAAATCTTAGGTTTTGAAACTAAACTTAGAACATTTAGAAGTCTTATTTTGTTCGTAATTAATTTATCACGATATAAATAGAATTAATTAAATGGTGAGAAATCGAAGATTAGAAATTTATCAAATTATATAAGAAAGAGTCTTAAGATAATATAATTTTATTTTAGAATATAAAATGTAAGAAATCCACAATTTATATTTATTATTTTGAAAGTGAATAATTAGTTCAAAAAGAGTGGCTTAGGAACTCTTATGTGACAAATAGTAATTCGGAATCTTAGTTCAATAGTAGATATAACAATCTTATTTCAAGTGAAATAAGATTTATTAAGCATAAGTGATTTAATTTTTAGAACTCAATAAATTTTTAGTTTAATCTAAATGGATTTAATTAGGAATAAATAAACCATAAAAGCTTGAAACTACTTATGAGAGTTTTAGTTTTAAATTAAAGGTCTAAATTAGAAGAATTACTATTTTCTACAATATAAGCATAAAAGTATTCTTGAACATAAATTTTAACGAACATTGAAAATCTATAATAAATAAGAATGATTTTTTATGTCAACATTAAGAACCTTATTTTGACCCGAATAGATTTAGTTGAAATTTATGTTTAAATTTCATAATTATTTTAGAAATTATGAGTGACACCCTGGCTCCCGGTATCCGCCTCTGTCTCTATTGCGATGATTCGTCGCGGGGCCACACGCGAAGACAGCACACGCCCGTTCGTTCATTCGACAGGAGACACCGGGTCATCTAGTCATTCTCCGAGAGCTAGAGGCCACATGGTTCGTTTCTCTTTCTCATCCAATCTTATGTTTCAAACCCTTTTTTTATGCAGGTTATAAAGTCAAAACTAAAATGTATAGCGACCATCAAAATACTTGTTCCTTTCGGTAGATGTGAAATTCATTAAAAATGCATGCAACGGAATTCAATTCATTCATAAATCCCCAGTGAATTCATGTTTGGCAAAGTGAAATACTTTGCAGCGAAATAACATTTCAAATTCATTTCCAAAGTAATAGTATGAAGATAAAACGTGGCCCAATCGGCCTAATTTCCAAAATATGTAATTTACATGTGAAATAGTTCAAAGACAAAAGAGGACACATGTCCAGTTCAATTTAAACACTAAAATATTATTTACAACAAAATGATACAACGGTAAACTCAAAGAAAAACTGAAATCTGTAACAACCTCCCAGTGAGGTCACTACCCAAAATAACAGCCTGTATGCTAGCCTACTCTTGCCGTGTCAATGATTGCCTGTAATAGAAAAGTGGGATGAGCTCGAGAGCCCAGTGGATCATCTCTATACATCATTAGCATTATACAAACCAAAATACAAAACATACAATCGCTTTCATTACATTTGGCATTTCACACACTTTCTCATTTTGTTATCATCTAAGACTGAAGGAGTTCGTAACCCTCAGTATCCCCTGTGTGGTCTGGGAGTGAATCCGGGGGTAACGTTTGAGGGTCGGTTACCTTCGGGACCACAATCTAAGGATGGAAGTCCACAGTGACTCTTCATCCCAAGACACAATCAGCTGTCGCAGTCAGCTCGGGTAGGGACACCCATGATGACACCCTAAGACCGGTCATCGTGCTAGTACCTGGAGTCATTAAATCTTAATTTAATGTTCTTTAGTCACACATGTCATTCCAAGTCATACATGATCATCAATATAACATTTAAAGTAAAACAAAATTGATGCATTCAGCCATTCATGGAGATCAACGCATAGAAATCTCTATCTAGCATGTTATGGGACAAAAAACCATGCATCAAGGACATACACCAAGTCAAACCCAAACAAGGTCAATCAAGAAAGTCCTAGCATAGTTTTAAACATATCTTAAGCTAACCAAAACATCATGTTATGCATTCGAAATTTGGATAAGGCTAGGGAGCAAGAAAATCACACCCACTTTAGCACTTCTCAATCTTGCACCTTGTTCTTCTTTGTGCACGCCTCAGATTATCAATATATAAGGTTTTTAAACAATGAGAATATGTGAGTCTAATGCATTCATGGCATGACCAAAACCCTAAGGTCTATGTTCTTGGCGCATGTGTTCCAAAATGCAGCCAAAATAGGAACAAAACAAGGGAACACCAGTGTATGTCGCATTACCGCGAGTCAATGACATGTGTTTAGCACCTCAATACTTGGTCATTAGGTTTAAAACACACATTAACTCAAGGAAAAACGGATTACACCTGAGGAAAGTGGCTTAAAAAGCTAAGAAAATAAGATCTCAAGAAGGTTTCGAGATTTACCTTAGCACAAGACCTTTTCCAAGCATGCCTCAACTCGAATCCACCCTTGTTATGTTACTCTTGGAGGATCTGAGCTTGAAAATGGTAGAAAACGGTTTGAAGGAGCTCAAATCACCCTTAGAACTCAAAAGAACACTTAAGAAATGAGATAAGAAAGTTTGGTGAGAGCTTAAGAGAGAAATTAGTGATTTGCGACAAAAAAATCCAAATCTAGGGTTTCTGCACACTTTTCGTTTATATAGAAATCGACGAATTACCGCAGTCACTGTAGCATTACCACGGTCACTGTGCAACTACCGCGATCACTATGCAATTATCGCGGTGGACAGAATGGTGCACGTTGTTCATTTTCTGGTTTTTCGCGTGATTACCGCGGTTGCCCAATCACCGACTTCGGTTACTAGAATGAACTTCTCTGTTTCATTTTTGGGTTTCTCTTGCAATTACCGCGATCACTATAGGACTAACCGCGGTCACCAGAACGATTTTTCCTTCATTTTCTAGGTTTCTCCAGAATTTACCGCGGTCACTAATCCAATTACCGCGGTCACCAAAATGAAATTTTTGGTATTTAGTGTTATTTCTTCGCCGTTTCCCATGCTTCTCGAATTGGTATCACTCTTACACTTATTTAGACTTATAATGGTTTTCAGGTATTTTTGGCCATTTTTATTCTTTTATTAAGTTTGTTATTCCACTTTAACTGTTCACTAACCACGTGGAGGTCTTATAAACTTTCAGGGTATTATATTACTTAAGCTTAAGAATAATTTTATTAAGTGTTAAATTTCATATTTGCATATTTTAGAGAATCAAGCTTTTTGAGAGAAAGCAAGGTCGCCCTGAAGATATGCGGGATCAGGTGGGCATGATTTCCTTGCTCTTATGTATTATATGGATTTAAAATTCAAAGCATTTGTTTGAATAGTTTTAGGTTATCAGAATTTTCTTTAAGAAATAGATTGAAATTGTTTGGTATGCTTGAATGATGAATTATCTTAATTTACGCTGAAGCATTTCATGACATGCTTGAATAGAAAATCTCGTACTTAGATTTATTTATCTATGACACGCATGAATAGGAAAATAGGCATTTAGATCCCATTATTTATTCATGTGTTTTATTATGTTAATTTGCATGCATACTTTGAGTTAGTATTTATTGAATTGTGAAATACCTTGTGTGATTGAATTTGTGTGTGAAACTAAAATAAGACGAAGGATTATTAAGAATCTATGTATCGGTGTGATTAATGAGCCTGAAGTGGATCGAGGTGGTATCTCCTATATGCCACCGCTTGAGATTGACGAGCTACAAGGCGGATCATAGGTATTCCCACCCTTGAGCTAGCTGCGACAGCTCAAAGTCTTTGGGAGATGGTACGAGCCGCGGTAAGTACTCTCTCTTAGGCTGTGATACTGATGACTTGACTGATTCTAGATGGTACTTGAGACTTTCTATGATTAGACGAGATCACGGGGAATACCGAGAGACATCTCAACCCTCTTCCGGTTTCAGACTTCGACCAAAACTAAATAAATGTTCGAAACGCCTAATGTTTGAAAGTATTTGCAATGTTTTGGATTGGTTCTGTATAATGCGTGTGATGTGTAGGAATGATCCACTGGGCTTTTCAGCTTACTCCCATTTTATTTTTCAGGTGCACGTGGGCGTATAATACCATAACCTACGTTAGAAGGCTCACACTTCCTATTGGACACCTCATGGGGGAGGTCGTCCGGGGTAGGAGACTTGGGAGGTCATGTTTTGATTATTTTTACCGAATTGTTTTACTGTACTTCCTTTGGTTTTGAACTTTAGTTTGTTTTATCTTTAAATGACTTTTTATGTTTAACAATTATTATTTTAATAATTGTTTTTGAAATAATTCTGCTGTGTAGTCCATAATTATGATTTTCGATTCTTAATTATTTAGTGTAACTACAGAAACCCAATGAACATTATGAGAAATTAATTGGATCTTTGGTTTTATTAAGCATGGATTTTTCAAATACTTATTTAAAAATATCAGATTGAAACTTGAGATCGAAAGAAAAAAGATTTGGATAGAACAATATTTTTAAGTAGCAACTCAATTTTCAATGGGCGACGATCCACATGTGAGGTAAAACGTGACAGGAGGTCCGATTAAAAATTGGGGTGTTATAAGTATGGTATCAGAGCCCAGTATTATGATACATTGGGCTAAATTGAGTTCACTGGATTTGATTTTCACTGAATTAGGGATTTCACTGAACTTGATTTTCACTAAGAATGAATTTCATTGGATTTGATTTCATTGAAAATTGAAATTTTTCTGAATAAAATTTTGAAAAGTGGTAGTATGGGTAGAAGTCTAGAGGAGAGTCAGTGATGCTATGTTACTCAGGTTGGATGACACGAGTATGGGTGGTTGTCTCTGGTAGTTGACCTCGTTCTGATGAAAGGTCTTAGAGAGGTTGATCGCTACTTAAGAAAGGTCTAAAACTTGGGGCCAATGATATCACAAGAAATAATTGTATAAAACTAGATAAAGATTAACACTAGGTGGCTAAAAGTCAAGGAAAAGATTAGGGTGATACTACGTGCTTGAGTTACAGTTGCAAGTGTAACTCGAGGCGATGGTGTCGCATAGAAGTTTTATGAAGTCAAACTTGTCAATCCTACTAAAGGATATATTAGCCAAGTGAAGTAATGAAACCATAGGTCTAGGTAGAGACCAAGTGCTGTCTTAGGAGTACAGTGGATCATGAATAAATTAAAAGTTTTAGGACATAGGCTAGAGATTGATAACGTGTTTGAACATATACTTTTTTGGTCAGGACCCGATTTTGGGAGGAACCTGCATTTCTAGTCTCTATGTAGGATGGCGTGCATAGGGATTAGGGAGTATGGAGGAATCTTGGATTCGGAGAATGACGGACCATGTTTGGTGAGTGATCAATTTCTTTAGTTGAAGTTATACACACTATATTGTACAGGGATGGGGTGATACAGTATGGTAGGGCTTGCATCAGCCTTAGAACATGTTGTGGGTGCACTGTCACGCTATTTTTAACCAAAAGCCTAGTTAAAAATGGTGGGACATCTGCAGTCATGGATATCAAGACACTTGCGCCATTGTTTGGGTGTAATGTAATTCTGGGTGGAAGTCTATGCGGAAGGGCGAGTGTGGGATGGGGCACACGAACCTGAAAGCACAGATGGAAGCTTGGGGTTGCATTATACTAGCGTGCATTGGTTGCTTGCTTGTTGGGTGATTGTTTGTTATATATGTAGTTGAGTATTTGAGCATTATAACCTAAACTCCTATACCCAGAAACAGACGAAATGCTGCTGACTTAGAAGCATAAACCCTTGGACAATTGAGACAAAATGAGAACTTAGAGACTATGCATCTAGAGTCATCCTAGCACGATAAACGCGAAAGGGTATAGGTTGGTAGGAAGCTATACCACCTAGGTTAGGATATTATAGTTCTTATATTAAACCACGTCAAAGGTTGTGAACTGATAGTTCTTCTTAGTGTCAACTCGAAAAGAAGGTTATGTTCACAATCTTTCTGCTGAAAATAAGACATACATTATGAAACTATTCGGTTACCCGAAAGACTTGAGAAGATTTTAATTAATCGTCAGGGAATGTTTTCAAAGGAGCAACAAACGGATATCCTTTATCATTGCAAGACAATGAATGTAATGTGGGTGAATAAAATACCCTGGTTATATTCATGAATTTGAGGAATAGGATCTGGCTGAATATGGAAGGATTCTCTGTGTAGGATCAGAGTAACGTAGCGGAAACATGATGGGCTAGTGGAAAAATATAGATCAACTGACAGCACTAGCCAACCTGATTCAAATTTTGAGGACGAAATTTTATTTAAGGGGGGTAGATTGTAACACCCCTGAATTTTACGAGCGAGTACAAGTCGCGAGTAGAAAACAATAATAAAACAACAACAACAACAATAACAATGTAAGGTTCACGAAAAAATATAAAGTAAATAAATAAAAATAAATCTATATTACATGATATTCGTGCGACCACGAAGGAGAGACCTATGAAATAAATTAAATTTTGCGATGCTTGCGAACGCATCGATGAGAGACCTATGAAATAAATTAATCACGAAAAAAAAAATAAATTATAAAATCATGTTAAATGAAAAAAATCTGAATTTTTGAATTGAGTTGAACAAACCATGAAAAATTAATAATAAATAAAATAAAATAAAATAAAAACCATTATTCTAAAAATCTAGGTTTAAATCTTTGGAATCAATATCAGAAAAAAAAAAAAAAAAAAAAAAAAAAAAAAAAAAAAAAAAAGAGAAGAAAATCGAGATTTCGAGAAATTTCATGAAAGAAGAAGAATTAGGAAGAAGGAACCAAAAAAATATATTGCTTTGTTTTGGGACGTTCAAAACAGGGGATTTCGGTTAACTGCTGGTGCGTACGTGGTTTGGATGGAGGAAGACGAACAAGAAATAAAACAGAGGAAGAAGAAGATGATGAACATACAAAACTAGAAAAAATTCATAGCTGCCGGCGGTGGAACGAAGAATAGAGCAAGAAGAAATTCGTGCTCTGTTTTGGGCAAGATGCAAGAATGAAAAAGGGGGCTTTTGTGTTTGATGATTGCTAGTTGGTGTTTGGAGTTTGTGAAGTGCAAATTAAAAATAGTAAGGAGAAGGTGATTGAAGAAGAGGAAGCAAAGAACGAAATCTATATTTTGGTTGGGGACGATGATGAAGAAGAATAAACCAGAAAATCTGGTGAGCTTGCTGTTGCTGATGCTATTACTGCGGGGACTAGCAAGCTTCTGTTGCTTGGTTGGATGGACGGCAAGCAGGAAACCCAGAATTTTCTAGGTTGATGATGGCTGAAACGAAGAAGAGGAATGAAGCAGCTATTGGGGTTAGATTTGGGGTCGGATTGAAGGTGAAGAACGTGGGTGTTACGGTTGGCCATGAGTGCGCATCTCAGATTTTGATTATGCGTCTTTGATTGTGCGTTTTAGATTTTGGGGTGAGCTAAAAACTAAGAAGATGGGAAGCTGCCTTATGTTGGTTGTTTGGACGAACAACTATTGCAGCTGATCCGTGGTGCGCAAGTGGTCCATGAAGAAAGGAATGGAACTTTGCTAGAAATTGGTATGTTTTGTGAAGTGGATGAATTGCAAGAGACATTGATTGGGGTTTGAGTCTGGTGGTTGGTGGCTAATCTTGAAGAACGATGAAGATTTGGTTAAGAGTTTTTCTAATGTGTTAACTGTGATATAGGTGTGTTGGATGATAAGCAAGATGGAAAGAAGAGGGAACCATGACTGCTGCATATTCATTTTCATGGTGGTCGTGTGTGTGTGTGTGTGTGTGTCTTACTGGTTCTTGATGAAGATTGTGGCATACAAGCTGCTGATGCATTTTGTGGACCGTGAGTAGTGATTTGGGTTTGTGAGATGAGTATACTGATTAAGATGGAAAGGTGATGAAATGAAGTTGGGATGATGTTGCTGGAATGTAATTGGTTGTGTTTGACCTTGATTTTTTTGGTGGCGAGTCGTGATTTTGAAGAAATTCGATTTGAGCTAAAATGGAGAGTAGAGTAATAGAAGATGTGACTCGTGGGTGCGTTTTATAAATCAAAGATAAAAATTAGTTTAGAATATTTATTTAATAATTTAAATTAAATAAATTTAATATTAGATTATTTATTAATTATTGAACATGAGGATTAATTCAATTAATAAAATTAAATTAATAAATCTTATAAATTAGGATTGAAAAAATATAGTTTCCAACGCATTAATAATTTTATTTAATTTTAGAAGTTTAAATTTTAATAACTCAATTAGTTGAAAACATGAAAAAAAAATAATAAACCTTTAGTGGTTTAAAATCTTTTATAAGAAAATAATAAAATCTTAGGCCCTAAACTAAACTTAGAACATTTAGAAGTCTTATTTTGTTCGTAATTAATTTAATCCCGATATAAATAGAATTAACTAAATGGTGAGAATTCGGAGATTAGAAATTTATCAAATTATATAAGAAAGAGTCTTCAGATAAAATAATTCTATTTTAGAATATAAAATGTAAGAAATCCATAACTTAGATCTATTATTTTGAAAGTGAATAATTAGTTCAAAAAGAGTGGCTTAGAAATTCTTACGTGACAAATAGTAATTCGGAATCTTAGTTCAATAGTAAATATAACAATCTTATTTCAAGTGAAATAAGATTTATTGAACATAAGTGATTTAATTTTTAGAACTCAAAATTAAGTGATAGTGTTTTTAAATTTTTAGTTTAATCTAAATGGATTTAATTAGGAATAAATAAATCATAAAAGCTTGAAACTACTTATGAGAGTTTTAGTTTTAAATTAAAGGTCTAAATTACAAGAATTACTATTTTCTAAAATATAAGCATAAAAGTATTTTAGAACATAAATTTTAATAAACATTGAAAATCTATAAATAAATAAGAATGATTTTTACTTCAACATTAGCAACCTTATTTTGACCCGAATAGATTTAGTTGAAATTTATGTTTAAATTTCATAATTATTTTAGAAATTATGTAAACTTAAGAATTATTTTATTAAGTGTTAAATTTCATAATTATTTTAGAAATTATGTAAGCTTAAGAATTATTTTAAGTGTTAAATTTCATGTTTGCACGTCTTAAAGCATCAAACATCTTGAAAGAAAGCAAGGTTGCCCTGAAGATAGGCAGGATCAGGTGGGCGTGATTTCCTTCTTCTTACGTATTATATAGATTTAAAATTCAAAGCATTTGTTTGAATAGTTTTAGGTTATCAAAATTTTCTTCAGGACATTGATTGAAATTGTTTGGTATGCTTGAATGATGAATTATCTTAATTTACGCTGAAGTATTTCATGACATGCTTGAATAGAAAATCTCGTACTTAGATTTATTTATCTATGACACGTATGAATAGGAAAATAGGCATTTAGATCCCATTATTTATTCATGTGCTTTATTATGTTAATTTGCATGCATAGTTTGAGTTAATATTTATTGAATTGTGAAATACCTTGTGTGATTGAATTTGTGTGTGAAACTAAAATAAGACGAAGGATTATTAAGAATCTACGTATCGGTGCGATTGACGAGCCTGAAGCGGATGGAGGTGGTATCTCCTATATGCCACCGCTTGAGATCGATGAGCTACAAGGCAGATCATATGTATTCCCACCCTTGAGCTGCCTGCTACAGCTCAAAGTCTTTGGTAGACGGTACGAGCCGCGGTAAGTACTCTCTCTTAGGTTGTGATACTAATGACTTGACTAATTCTAGATGGTACTTGAGACTTTCCATGATTAGACGAGATCACGGGGAATACCGAGAGACATCTCAACCCTCTTCCGGTTTCAGACGTCAACCAAAACTAAATAAATGTTCGAAACGCCTAATGTTTGAAAGTGTTTGTAATGTTTTGAATTGGGTCAGTATAATGCGTGTAATGTGTAAGAATGATCCACTGGGCTTTTCAACTTACTCCCATTTTATTTTTCAGGTACACATGGACATATAGTACAGTAACCTACATCAAAAGGCTCACACTTCCTATTTGACACCTCATGTGGGAGGTCGTCCGGGGTAGGAGACTTGGGAGGTCATGTTTTGGTTATTTTTACTGAATTGTTTTACTGTACTTACTTTGGTTTTGAACTTTAGTTTGTTTTATCTTTGAATGACTTTTTATGTTTAACAATTATTGTTTTAATAATTTTTTTTGAAATAATTCCGCTGTGTAGTCCATAATTATGATTTTTGATTCTTAATTATTTAGTGTAACTACAGAAACCCGATGAACATTATGAGAAATTAATTGGATCTTTGGTTTTATTAAGCATGGATTTTTCAAATACTTATTTAAAAATATCATATTGAAACTTGAGATCGAAAGAAAAAGATTTGAACAGAACAAAATTTTTAATTAGCATCTCGATTTTTAATAGGCGACGATTCACACGTGAGTTAAAACGTGACAGGAGGTCCAGTTGAAAATTGGGGTATTACATTGGCATCATGTGGCTCCAGTAATTAAAGAACAACTTTGGAGGTTAATTGAGGTATATGTATAATTAAATTATTTATTCATAAGAGATTCTAATACTTTATTTGTAGAAATTCATTAATTTATCCTTTTTTCCGTGCATATCAGACAAGATTTGTAGTTGACGAGTCTAACAAGGCTATGATATTGCAAAAGATGGGACACAGCTAGAGGTAATACAAGTCCAAAGTTTCTACAACAATTAAAGAAGCAATAAAAAAAAAAGATAAAAACTTTGTAAACAAATATTTTAAGCCTAGCAATGTGATTTCTCCTAAAGAGTGGAATAGTTTTGTTGAAGAAAGATTATTTGAAGAGTTTTAGGGTTGTTGTGTGTTTCTTATATATATACTTTAAATTTGAACCATCTTTTCTTTTTCATTATTATTAATATATTCATTTTTTTAGGCAACAAGCAAAAAGTTTAGTGAAATGAGGAATAGTCAAAAACTATTGCACACAATGAGTAGGAAGGGTTATGCTCGTTTGGAGCATGAATTGGTAATGGTCTTGGCACATACTTCATTTTATTTTTCCTCTTTGTATTTTTACATAAGCATATATGTTGTAAATGTTACTATTTTCATATTTTAGAAGGAGGCCAATGAGAATTCAGATTCAATTGTAAGAATAGATGTATGGACAAAGGGTCATTTGAGAAAGAATGGTGAGCCTTTAAATGAAGCAATTCAAGAAGCAATTGTAGAAACAATTGTAAGTAAATCATCAAAGCAAATGATATGTAGTTATATATATTGAAATTATATAACAAAAGAAAGTTATCAAGTTAATTTACTCGTTTTTATGTGAATGCAGGAAAAGATTAATGACATTAGTCAATCTACCACCAATTCAGTCGAGAGAGATAACTTAAGAGAGGATGTCATTACTAAAGTATTGGGACCTAAGCGTCGTGGGCAAGTTCGAGGTCTTGGATTTGGGGCAACACCTTCAAAGGTTGATGCTCAAATTCAAAGTAATGAAAAAGTAAAGGTCTTAAATAATATAATTCAAGATCAAGCAGAAAGGATAAATATTCTTGAAGAAAAATCAAAGAAAATGGATACACTCGAGGAAAGAGTTGAAGCTTCAAAGCCCAAATGGAAGAGACATGAATATGATACATTTGAAAGCTCAAACACCACAAGTAAACTATATTTTGAACCCAACTTTGATTATAAACTTTTATTCTTATAATTTTTATATTATTTTTAATTTGTTTATGTATTATGTAGTCATAACAGGGTAGCAAGCCCACCCAAGAAAAATTGCCTCCTAAGAATGCTAGATGCGAATTATTGAATTGGCATCCCAAAAATGAAAGAGACAAAAAAGTTGTAGCAATAGGAAAGATTTCTTCTACAGATCCTAAGGCTAAAGTTTATGGCCTCCCACTAGGCTTTGATTGTTGGAGAGTTTGGGTTAAAGGTAGTGAATGAAGATGTTGATTTATATAGACCAACATAAAAAATTCATTACTTGAGTGATGCTATTGGTAGTACAATTGCTTGGCCAAAGAAGTACATAAAACTATTGCAAATAATAATTACACTTTTTGATGGATTGCATATATGTATGTTTGATGGATTGTATATATATATGTTTGATGGATTGTATATATATTTGATGGGTTGTATATATGTTTAATAGATTGTATATACTAAATGAGGCATTTGAAATAATATGACAAATGTTTAATAATGTTTATTTTATATTATGAATTTACAGATATAGGTAAATATATGGAATATATATTGTAGCAAAATATTTTTACAATTAAAAAATCGACACATATGACAACGTACAGACGATTGTTGTTGAAATACTGCAGCTTTCACAATGGGCACATGTATGTTGTTAAGTAAGGAACATACAACAACAACCACCTAATCGTTGTTAAAAGTTTAAAAGGGTAGGGTTTTTCACAATGTTTGTCCGTTGTTATAACATGTCTACAACAACAGACATTATGAACGTTGTCGAATATGTGTTAAAAGATCGAAGTATTGAACAACATGTGAACGTTGTTGTAACCTCAGCTTTAGAACGTTACACAATGCATTACAACAATAGGCACGTGACTGTTCTTAAAGGTTAGGGTTTCCATAACGTGCGCCTATTGTTACAACATCTCTACAACAACAGGCATAGTAACCGTTGTCGAATATGTGTTTAAAGATTGAATTATTTAACAACGGGCGAACATTGTTGTAACCTCACTGTTAGACCGATACGCAATGCTTTACAACAACAGGCTGGTGACCATTGTTGAAAATAGTCAGTCGTTTAACAACACCCTGATCGACATCACCATAAACATTGTCGTATGGGTATAACAATGAACATTGCACATTGTTGTAGGTACGATTTCTTGTAGTGGATAAACAACATTAAGGGTTTTGAAATCATTTTAGTCTAATTTACAACTATAAACAAAAATGTCGTTTGAAACGCCCAATGATTTACAAGTATTTGAATTTAAATGTGTTACTAATGCTAAATTAGTAATTTAGTAGTTTTGAAAAAAATCCACTAGGCTATGTGCTCACCCCTTCCTTCTATTTTTTAGGAAATTAAATTACATGAAGACCATGAATATTAGTTAAATTCATTTTTATATTATTTAGAAAGTTTTTAATTTCTATGTAAGGGCATGTTGTCCAAGTTTTGAATTTTTCGTTGTAATAGTTTTTCTACAAAATTAAATTATGTAATCAGTTTTATTAAATTTATGAATTTCTTTTATTTCTTGTATTATTGTCTTATTAAATTTTTAAATTTGAGTTATGTACTCTTAAATACAAATAAGACATAAAATAATTCAAATAAAAAGTCAATTTATGTGCTTATAAAGTAATACGGGCCTACCCACCTTGTGGTAAAGTCAAAATTGAAAATCTCGGGGGTTGGAGTGTTACAAGCGTTGTATCAGATCCTAGGCTTTAGATGCCTTGGACTAAAAATAGAAAGTCAAGCCTAAACATGTGTTGATTGGGCTAAAAATAGAAAGTCAAACATTAGTTACTTGACAATAATTAAAAACTTAAATTAGGGCTTCACATTTACTTGAATTAAAATTTTAGTGCCCTACCTTCTATTTTTGAAAATTGAAAAATATTTTTAAAAAGTGTTTTCAAAAAGGAAAGTTTTGTTTTCAAATGTTTTATTTGGATACAAAGACTACAAGTTGAGCTGATAGTGGGTAAGCCTTGTCCTAAGTAAAGCTAAACATTTTAAGAGAGGTGGGTTATCCCACCCTAGAAAACACGGTTGCTAAGCAGACTTTGGTCTCGCCGCCCGATCTAGAGGTTGTCCCACCAGCTTATATGAGTAGTCGGAGTTGAAGAACACTCTCATTTTCTATTAAAGAAAATTAGAAGGTGGAAATAGGGCAAGAAAGTGAATAAAAGTCGAAAAAGATGTCAAATGTGATATCTTGACTAAACAGAGGTTGTGAGTCAACCAGATTGAACCTTAGGTCCAGAGAAAGACCTTAGGTAGAAATGTGGTGTAGCCGTGGGTGGCACAGTGGATCAAAAGCATAAATCTCTAAGGCATAGGCTAGAAACAAAAACTTGTGTGAAAATAAAAAATTGTTTGATCAAGACATGAGAACGGGAAGTTTCTGTATCTTTTGGTTTCTTTGTAGTATGGGATGCATAGGAATTCGGGGATAGAGAGGAAGCCTGGACTCAGAGAATGATGGACCATGTGTGGTGAATGATCGGTAACTCTGGCTGAACGGGTTTCTTTATGCTCGCTGGTATGGGACGGTGGAGTATAGTGGGCTCGGGAACCTTAGTTATCGAGCAATTTGTGAAATTGTTTCAGTGTGACTCTGTTCTGGATGAAAGCCTAAGTGGAAGGGGTAGAGTGGTATGAGACACTTGAACCTGAAAGCTTAGGTGGAAGCTTAGAACCTTGTTCTACTAGCTTGACTGTATGATTGTGTGATATACATGTTTTATTGCTTATTTATTGTAACACCCCAATTTTTAACCAGGCCTCCGTTCACGAAATGTAAAATAAACGTGTGGATAGTCGCCAGATGAAAATCAAGGTGCTACCAAAAATTTCGTTATGTCAAAATCTTTTTCTTCAAAATTAAACCCATAACAATTAGCTCTCAAATCAATATCTGGGTAAATGTTTTAGACCAAACAAAAGATCAAATTTCTTCCTTAATACATTTACCAGATTTCTCAAGATAAATCATAACAACGTAGCAAAATCATTTTAAAACTGCTATTAAACCAAAATGGTTAAACAAGAAAAGTCATTTAAAGATAAATCAAACTAAAGTTAAAACCAACGTATATATATTAAAATAACCCAGTGAAATACATGAAACATGACCTCCAGATCTCGTATCTTGACTAATCTCCCAATGATATTATCAATCAACGGCGAGAGTCTTTTGATGTTTATTATAGAAATCTACGTCCAAATGTACCTAAAAAATAAAGTAGGAGTGAGCACACATCACATGCATTATACAGACCCAATCCAAAACATTACAAACACTTTCAAACATTAGGCGTTCAAACATTCATTTGTTTTGGTCCGGGTTTAAGACCGGAAGAAGGTTGAGATGCCTCTCGGTATTCCCTGTGATCCAATCCAATCTCAGAGGGTTCCAATAACCATCTAAAATCAATCGACACTCACATCACAGCCTAAGAGAGTGTACTTACCATGGCATCGTACTGTCTCCCAAATACTTCGAGCTGTCACAGTCAGCTCCAGTTGGGAATACCTACGATCCGCCTTGTAGCTCGACAATCTCAAGCAATGACGTATAGGATATATCACCTCGATCCGCTTCAGGCTCGACAATCATACCGATATGTGGATTCTTAATAACCCATCGTCTTATTTTTTTTTCACAAACAGTGTCAATCACATCAAGCATCGTACAATTTACTAGGAAAACAATTCAAACTATGCATGCAAGTTAACATAATAAGATACATGAGTAAACAATAAGATCTAGATGCACAACTTCCTAGTCATGCATGCCATAATTGACTAAATCTAAATGCAAGATCATATCATGAACTAATTCCACATGGATTAAATAATGCATCACACATCACACATCATTAAAAGAAGCCAAACAATTTCAATTAATTTCCTAACAAAATTCTAATAACCTAGAACTATTCAATCAAATGCTTTGAATCTTAAATCCATATAATACATATGAGCAAGGAAGTCACGCCCACCTGATTTTGTCGTTCTTTAGGGCGACCTTGATTTCCTTCGAAATCCTCGATACTCAAAATCTACAATCTGTAATTCAACAGTTAATGAGATTCACTAATTTCCTAGTTCACATTTAATCTTATTCAAGTTATCCTTAGACTTAAATAATCTCTAAAATAATTATGTAGTCTCGAAATCAATTTCAACAAATTTTAGATTATTGTTCAATTCTAGAATTTTATATATTCTAATTAAAGTAACTTCTAAGTCTCGAATTTCCTCAATTTGGAATTGAAGCTTCAATAATTTATTTACAAGTCTTTTCGTGAAATTTGATTTCTAATAACTTAATCGTCGCAATCTAAATACGTTACTAATATTATAATTAACTTAATTACGAACAAAATAAGACTTCTAAATATTATAAGTTTAGTTTCAAGGTTTAAGGTTTCATTTTTGTTCTCATGAAATATTTAAATTTCTAAAGGTTTATTTTTTTCATGTTTTCAGCTAAATTGAATTATTAAACTTTAAACTTCTTTTATTATATAAAACTATTAATGCATTGAAAATTATATATATATATATATATATATATATATATATATATATATATATATATGTATGTATGTATGTATGTATGAATATCTTCAATCTTTATTCAAAAGATTAATTAATTTGATTTTATTAAATCCCTTAATCTAATCCTCGTGTTAAATATTTAATAAATAATCTAAAATTATTTTTTTTCTAAAATATTCAACAAAATTCTAATAGCAAATTTTACTTTATATAGATATATTCTTTTCCATCTAGGATCATATAAAAATAATTTTTGTACTAACTAAAATTAAAATTTAACTTATACCTCGCATCGTCTTCTTTGTGCGGATCGCAATAGTTCGTTCGTCTCTCACGCTGCAGATGCTATCTTCAAGCCCAATCACGATCACTCACCCGTTGCAACGCACCTTCCTCACATTTTCATGCTCTGACACAAATTTTATCATAAATTCAATGGCCAATGCATTTATGATCCCAGTACTCAATCCAGTTACCAACACATTCCAAAACTCTGCCAATCCTCTTCTTCCTCTATTTTCGTTTCTTCTCCTTCACGCCCAGCTGCAGCCACCAACCGTCTTCTTCTTTTCGTCCAAACCAACAACACAATATCCACTTCTTGATTGTGTTCTTTTGTCTGCAATTTTAAACAATAGCAGCATGCACAACACCCTCTCTGTTCTTCTCTATGCAGAAACGACAGCAGACCTTCTTCGCACACTCACGTTGCCCCTGTTTCTGCTCCTCTTCCCTGCAATGGCATTCTACTTCATTTGGCAGCAGCAGCGGCAATGGTAACGGCACCAGTAGCTACATCTTCCTTTCGTTCGTCACATCAAACCACCATCAGCTCCTTCTTCATTCTGCAGCGACAACAGCTACTTCTTCGCTTCATCATCTCCTTCTCGTTAGGCGGCAACAACAGCAGCCGCACCCCTGCTCTTCCTTCCTCTGCCTGATTTCTTCTTCCTCTTCATTTTCCACGTTCAATAGCAGCAACAGCATGGAGCAGCGGCAACAGCGGAGTTGGTTTTTTTCCTCCGTCTTCGTCGTTCCACCAGCCCACAATAGCAACTACAGCAATAATAGTAGCAGAGCACCGTTGCTTTGTTCTCCTTTCTTCCCCCTATTCTCTATTGTGTCTCACTGCTGTTTCGTCTTCTCTGTTTCCGTCCCCCGCAGTAGCAGCAGCTGCCTAAAGCAGTAGCAGAAACGGACAGCGAAACCAGCAAAGCTGGTCTTCTCCCATCGTCCTCTCCTTCGTTCGGCGGCAGGGAACAACAATGGTAGTAGCCTGCAACCTCTTCTTCATCCTCTTCCCAACAAAACATCACCCCCCTGTTTTCATGCTCAACACACACACACTACCTCTGTTCGTTACACAAGCCCAGTAGCCCTCTTCTTCCTCTTCTTGGTTCTTGTTTCCTCTTCTTTGTACAATCACACTCTGCAACACACCCAACTGAGGAAGGATCAGCCTGCTAGAGCTTCTTCTTTGCTACTTCAATTTAGTTCTCCGGCTGCAACTCCTCTGTTTCGTTCAACGACAATCCAGAGCAGCAGCAGCCTGCTTATCCTCCTCTGTTTGTGATCATTTAGTCATCGCACCAATTCCTCTTCCAATTTACAGAATCACCGCCAAACCATTTTCTTGTCTGGTCGGGATTTCCAAATATATTATTATTATTATTATTATTATTATTATTATTATTATTATAAACCAAAGCATATCTTATTAGTATATATATTTTATATTATTATTATTTTTTCCAAGAATCTACTATTATTAAACTTTAATTCATTAACCTCTTCATAGATCTCATACTGTTATTATATATATATATATATATATATATATATATATATATGTATGTATATATATATTCCCATCTTAATTGAGAACTCGAAAAACAAATGTCTATTTAGTTTCCGCAAGACAACAAGTAATCATACATTTATTTCTTATTGTCACACAACATGATTTTTTTAATTTATCTATTCATTTATTTTCTTTTTGCCAAATAACATGCACGCACGGACCACTCGTATCTTCACACTCACGCCTTCGCATTCACGCCTTCGCGCCCGTGCAAATAAGATATAAATAATTTATTTTTCAAATTATAGTTTATATTTATTTTTTCTTTTATGTAACATGACTCTAATTTGTTTATTATTATTATTGTTCTCAAATATTTATTATTTTACTTTAATTTCTCATTTTCCAGCGAAATGATATTTTTTTTATGTTTACTCGACACGTAGATCGCTCATAAAATCCTGGGGTGTTACAATCTATCCCCCTTAAATAAAATTTCGTCCTCAAAATTTGCGTCAGGTTAATTAGCATCGTCAAGCGGTCCGTCTTTCCAATGATGCACTACGTTTCTGCTACGCTACTCTGATCTTACACCGAGAATCCTTCCATATTCTACCAGATCGTATTTGTCAGGTTAATGAATATAACTAGGGTATTTATCCACCCCCATTAAATTCATTGTCTTGCAATGCTACCGGATATAAATTTATTTCTTCTTCGAAACCATTCTTTGATAATCAACTAAAATTTTCTCAAGTCTTCTCCATCACTGAGCGAATCCATAATGGTCACCACCTTCTAGCTTCAGACATCACATCTTCAATTGTCATTTGTGATTTTAAAATAATGTACGTCCTATTTTTCAGTGGAATGATTGTAAACCTTGCTTTCTTTCCTATTACCACTGAGAAGTCTTATGAGTCCACAATTATTGATGTAGTTTAGTATAATAGTTGGGATATCCTAACATAGGTATCACACGTGACATCACTAACTTTTCCATAAAAGAATTTGGAACTTATCAATAGTCTGATGTATGTTCTCGCCTAGGATGAACTTGAGCTATTCAAACATTTTCGTTTTCCTCCATCATGCAGTCTGGCAATTCTTGTAGTGAGCCACTGTAGCTTTTTGAAATTAGGTTCTGACACAGATGGCTCAGATAGGTACTTATCTAATTATCCTATTCTATCATTTCAGCCTTGGGAAATTATATTCTTACCGATGCCCTATATCGAGAGATCAATGGTCATTATCTAGAATTTACTACTGCAGTAATAGAGGGCAGATAATACTGACCAGGAATACGTGTAAAACATCCATACCAAGAATGATAGTTGGAGCCTTGGAGATTTGGGGACTAGAAGGAGATTGTTTGATTGACAACAAAGAATTTAAGCTACCAAGTTCGGCATTGATCTTCAGAAAAACATTTGTTAAGTATTGATCATTAACCCTTTGTTGGAATAATGCATTAAGTCACAATACCCAAAATCCTCCAGGTTTTTCCTCATCCCTAGACCATTTATAGTACATGTTTTCCTCTCTGGCATAAGACAAAGAATGAACTGGGATGTTCCAGGAAGTTTGGCTTGTATCTGTTCAAACATCTGCTCAACTCAGACAGAAGGAAGAGTCCTCCTAGCTTGAGGGTTCTCTTCGAATATATCAAATGGTTGACTGATGCCAATTCCTTTGGCTCTTTACATTTCATAAGATCTCGATCAACCCTACTCAAATTCTAAGTTGATTTACTTCAACCTTCCAATGAGAACCCAAAAGTTCAGCCACTACACCTATTGTCCAATAACCTAACATATTCTTTTTTAAATTCCCAACAAGCTTAAATCCCTTCTTCAATTACTTCCTTTCCACCTCTACCTTTTCGCGTTTTACGTACTAGGGTGACTCTAGGTGCATAATCTTTAAGTTCTCGATTTGTCTCAGTTGTCTAAGGTTTAAGCTTCTAAGTCAGCAACATTTCGTCTATTTCTGAGTATAGGAGTTTGGTTTATAATATTCAAATAATCAAACTACATATATAGCAACCCGTCATCCAACAACCAAGCAAATAATACATGCTAGCATAATGCAATCCTAAAGCTTCCATCTGTGCTTTCATGTCCGTGTGCCCCATCCCACACTCGCCCTTCCACACAGACTTTCACCCAGAGTTGCATTACACCCAAACAATGGTGCAAGTGTCTCGATATCTGTGACTGCAACTATCCCACCATCTTTAAATGGGCTCTTGGTTAAAAATAGCATGACAGTGCAACTACAGACATGTTCTAAGGGTGACGCAAGCCCCACCATACTATACCGCCCCATTCCAGTACAATACAGTGCGTAAAAGTTCAGCCAAAGAAATCGATCACTCACCAAACATGGTCCGTCATTCTCTGAATCCAAGATTCCTTCGTGCCCCCAAATCCCTATACACCCCATCCTACATAGAGACCAAAGATACAGTCTCCTCCCAAACTCAGGTCCTAACCAAAACAAGTGTGCGTTCAACACATTATCAGTCTCTAACCTATGCCCTAAAGTCTTTTAATTTATTTATGATCCACTGTGCCTTTGAAACAACACTCGGTCTCTACCTAGACCTATGGTCATGGTGTTCAACTCTATTGTGTCTCTTGTGATGTCATAATTCTTGAATCAGACTTATTCTTGAGTAGGGATCAACCTTCAAGGACATATTCTTGAAGTGGGGATCAAACCATCAGGGACAGTGCACCTTATAAGAATGGCACCAACCCTCAAAAACAACTCTATAGGGCCAACCCATCGGGGCACTCTTTCCAAAGAAGGCACCAACCATATGAGGACCACTACAAAGATAAACCATCAGGGGTACTTCTTCCAAGAAGGGTTATTAGCCTTTAGAGGTACCTTCCTCAAGAAGATATCAACTATCTGGAACACCCCTCAGTATTCAAGTCACACCTATAATCAATGACTCAAGTACTCTAGCATCACTTCACTCTTACCTAGATCTCTACCCATCTACCTTTTTTCAAAATCATATTCAGAAAATTTCATTTTTTGGTGAATTCAAATCCGATGAAATTCATTTTAAGTGAAAATCAAGTTTAGTGAAATATCTAATTCCAGTGAAATCATATCCGATGAATTCAAATCCAACCCAGTGTATCCTAATACTGAGCTCTGATACCATAATTGTAGCACCCCAATTTTCAACCGGACCTCCGTTCACGAAATGTAAAATAAACGTGTGGATAGTTGCCCAATGAAAATCAAGGTGCTGCCAAAAATTTTGTTTTGTCAAAATCGTTTTCTTCAAAATTAAACCCATAACAATTGGTTCTCGAATCAATATCTGGGTAAATGTTTTAGACCAAACAAAAGATCAAATTTCTTCCTTAATACATTCACCAGATTTCTCAAGATAAATCATAACAATGCAGTGGAATCATTTTAAAACTTTTATTAAACCAAAATTGTTAAACAAGAAAACTCATTTAAAGATAAATCAAACTAAAGTTAAAACCAACATATATACATTAAAATAACCCAGTGAAATATATGAAACATGACCTCCAGATCTCCTATCCAGACTAATCTCCCCATGAGATTATCAATCAGCGGTGAGAGTCTTCTGACGTTGGTTATAGAAATCTACGTCCAAATGTACCTGAAACATTTGGACGGTGTTTAAGACCAGAAGTGGTTTGAGATGCCTCTCGATATTCCCTGTGATCCAATCTAATCTCAAAGGGTTCCAATAACCATCTTAAATCAATCGACACTCACATCACAGCCTAAGAGAGTGTACTTACCATGGCATTGTACTGTCTCCCAAAGACTTCAAGCTGTCACAGTCAGCTCCAGTTGGGAATACCTACGATCTGCCTTGTAGCTCGACCATCTCAAGCAGTGACATATAGGATATGTCACCTTGATCAGCTTCAGGCTCGACAATCGTACCGGTACGTGGATTCTTTATAACCCATCGTCTTATTTTTGTTTCATAAACAGTCTCAATCACATCAAATGTCGTACAATTCACTAGGAAAATAATTCAAACTATGCATGCAAGTTAACATAGTAAGATACATGAGTAAAAAATAATATCTAGATGCATATGTTTCTAGTCATGCATGCCATAATTGAGAAAATCTAAATGCAGGATCATATCATGAACTAATTTCGCATGGATTAAATAATTCATTATACATCACACATCATTCAAAGAAGTCAAACAATTTCAATCAATTTTCTAACAAAATTCTAATAACTTAGAACTATTCAATCAAATGCTTTGAATCTTAAATCCATATAATACATATGAGCAAGGAAGTCATGCCCACCTGATTTCGCGTTCTTCAAGGCGACCTTGCTTTCCTTCGAAATTCTCGATACTCAAAATCTACAATCTGTAATTCAACAGTTAATGAGATTCACTAATTTCTTAGTTCACATTTAATCTTATTCGAGTTATCCTTAGACTTAAATAATCTCTAAAATAATTATGTAGTCTCGAAATCAATTTCAACAAATTTTGGATTATTGTTCAATTCTAGAACTTTATATATTCTAATTAAAGTAACTTCTAAGTCTCAAATTTCCTCAATTTGGAATTAAAGCTTCAATAGTTTATATACAAGTCTTTTCGTAAAATTTGATTTCTAATAACTTAATCGTCGTAATTTAAATAAGTTACTAATATTAATTACGAACAAAATAAAACTTCTAAATATTATAAGTTTAGTTTCAGGGCTTAAGGTTTTATTTTTGTTATCATGAAATATTTAAATTTCTGAAGGTTTATTTTTTTCATGTTTTTAGCTAAATTGAATTATTAAATTTTAAACTTCTTTTACTAAATAAAACTATTAATGCATTGAAAACTATGTATATATATATATATATATAATGTTAAATATTTAATAAATAATCTAAAATTATTTTTTTCTAAAATATTCAATAAAATTCTAATAGCAAATTTTACTTTATATATATATATATATATATATATATATTCTTTTCCATCTAGGATCATAAAAAACTAATTTTCAAACTAACTAAAATTAAAATTTACTTATACTTCACATCGTCTTCTTTGCGCGGATCGCAATAGTTTGTTTGTCTCTCACGTTGCAGATGTTATCGTCATGCCCAATCACGATCACTCACCTGTTGCAACGCACCTTCATCACATTTTCATGCTCAGACAAAAATTTTATCGTAAATTCAATGGCCAATGCATATATGATCCCAAAAGTCAACCCAGTTACCAATCTGGATGCAGTGTAATCCCTTCTTACCATATTTAGGAAGATGATGGAGGGCATCAATTTCAATCTTCACAGCATCACAATACTTGTGAATGCTTCTTACTACTTTGATAGCCACCAACCCACGGGAGTGACGGTCTCAACATTCCAAAACTCTACCAATCCTCTTCTTCCTCTGTTTTTGTTTCTTCTCCTTCACGCCCAGCTGCAACCACCAACCGTCTTCTTCTTTTCGTCCAAACCAACAGCACAATATCCACACCTTGATTGTGTTCTTCTGTCTGCAATTCACAATAGCAGCACGCACAACACCCTCACTGTTCTTCTCTATGCAGAAACGGCAGCAGGCTTTCTTCGCACATTCACGTTGCCCCTGTTTCTGCTCCTCTTCCCTGCAATGGCGTTCTGCTTCATTTGGCAGCAGCAGCGCAATGGTAACGGCACCAGCAGCTGTGTGACACCCCGGCTTTCGGTATCTGTCTCTGTCTCAGTTGTGACGATCCGTCGCGAGGCCGCACGGGAAGACGACACGTGCCCGTTCGTTCGTTTGGTGGAAGACGCTATGTCATATATTCGTTCGCCGAGAGTCGGAGGCCACGTGGTTCATTTTTCTTTCTTTTTTTTAGTTACATGTTTCATACCTTTCTTTTAAATAGGTTATGAAGTTAAAATTTAAAATATACAATGACCACCAAAATAATCGTTCCTTTCAGTAGATGTGAAATTCATTAAAAATGCATGTAGCGAAATTTGATTCATTCATAAATCCGTAGTGAATTTATATTTGACCAAGTGGAATACTTTGCAGCGAAATAACATTTCAAATTCATTTTCAAAAGCATGGTATGAAGATAAAACATGGCCCAATGGGCCTAAGTTTCAAAATATTTAATTTACATGTGAAACAATTCAAGGTAAAGAGGACACATGTCCAGTTCAAGTTAAACACTAAAATATTATTTACAACAAAATGATACTATGGTAAACTCAAGAAAAAAAATTGAAAAGTGTAACAGCCTCCCAGCGAGGTCACTACCCAAAATAACAACCCGTATGCTGGCCTACTCCTGCGGTGTCAATGATCACCTGTAATAGAAAAGTGGGGTGAGCTCGAGAGCCCAGTGGATCATCCTTATACATTACTAGCATATACAAACTAGAATACAAAACATGCAATTGCTTTCATTACATTAGGCGTTTCACACAATTTCTTGTTTTGTTATCATCTAAGACCGAAAGAGTCTATAACCCTCGGTATCCCCTGTGTGGTCCTGGAGCAAATCTGGGGGTAACGCCTGAGGGCCGGTTACCTTCTGGACCACAATCTAAGGATGGAAGTCCGCAGTGACTCTCTGTCTGAAGACACAATTAGTTGTCGCAGTCAGCTTGGGTAGGGACACCTACGATGACATCCTAAGGCCGGTCACCGTGCCAGTACGTGAATTTATTAATCTTAATTTAATGTTCTTTAGTCATACGTGTCATTCCAAGTTATATGTGATCATCAATGGAACATTTAAAGTAAATCGAAATAGATGTGTTTGGCCATTCATGGAATCATCTCATAGAATTCTCTATCTAACATGTTATGGTACAAGCAACCATGCATCAAGGACATACATCACGTCAAACCCAAACAAGGTCAATCAAGCAAGTCCTAACATGCTTCTAAGCACATCTTAAGCTAACCAAAACATCATGTTATGCATTCAAAATTTGAATAAGGCTAGGAAGTAAGAAAATCACACCCACATTAGTACTCCACACTTTTGCGCTTTGTTCCTTGCTGTGCACGCCTCAGATTATCGACCTATGGGGTTTTTAAACAATGAAAATATGTGAGTCTAAGGCATACATGGTATAACCAAAACCCTAAGGTTTGTGTTCTTGGCGCATGTGTTTCAAATGCACCCAAAATAAAGACAAAACAAGGGAACATCAGTGCATGTCGCATTACTGTGGCAATGCGAAGCATTGTCGCGGTCACTGGGGTCGGCAACATGAGCTTAGCACCTCAATGCTAGGTCATTAAGTTTAAAACACAATTTAACTCAAGGAAAATCGGACTACATTTGAGAAAAGTGGTTTAAAAAAACTAAGAAGACAAGATCTCAAGAAAGTTTCGAGATTTACCTTAGCACAAGACCTTTTCCAAGCTTGCCTCAACCCGAATCCACCCTTGTTGATGTTGCTCTTGGCAGATCTGAGCTTGAAAATGGTAAAGAAAGGTTTGAAGGAGTGCAAACCACCCTTTGAACTCAATAGAACACTTAAGAAATGGGATGAACAAGTTTGGTGAGAGCTAGAGAGAAAAATCAATGATTTGCGGCAAAAAAAATTCAGATCTAGGGTTTGCTGCGCATGTTCGTTTATATAGAAATCGACGGATTACCGCGGTCACTAAGCAATTACCGCGGTGGACAGAATAGTGTGCATTGTTCGTTGTCGGGTTTTTCGCATGATAACCGCGGTCGCTCAGACACGAACCGCAGTCACCAAAACGATGTATTTCCCTTCATTTTCTGGGTTTCTCTTACAATGATCGCGGTCACTATAGGACCGACCGCAGTCACCAGAATAAAATTTTGGTGTTTACTGTCTTTCTTCGCCATTTCTCGTGCTTCTCAGATTAGACTTCTTACACTTATTTAGACTTATAATACATGATTTTCGGATATTTTGGCCATTTTAATTTTTTTATTAAGTTTGTTATTCCACTTTATTTGTCCCTAATGACGTGGAAATCTCATAAACTTTTAAGGTATTACAAGCTACACCTTCCTTCTGTTCGTCACATCAAACCACCATCAGCTCTTTCTTCATTTTGCAGCGACAACAGCTACCTCTTCGCTTCGTCATCTCCTTCTCGTTCGGCGGCAACAACAAAAGCCGCACCCCTGCTCTTCCTTCTTCTGTTTGATTTCTTCTTCTTTTTCATTTTCTAGGTTCAACAGTAGCAGCAGCGTGGAGCAGTAGCAACAGACGGCAAACCAGCGGAGCTGGTTTTTTTCCTTCGTCTTCGTCGTTCCACCAGGCCACAACAGCAGCTGCAGCAATAACAGTAGCAAAGCACCGTTGCTCTGTTCTCCTTTCTTCCCCCTGTTCTCTATTGTGTCTCACTGCGGTTTCGTCTTCTCTATTTCCGTCCCCCGCAATAGCAGCAGCTGCCTGAAGCAGCAGCAGAAACGGATAGCGAAACCAACGAAGCTGGTCTTCTCCCTTTGTCCTCTCCTTCGTTCGGCAGTAGGGAACAACAATGGTAGTAGCCTGCAACCTCTTCTTAATCCTCTTCCCAACAAAAACATCACCCCCCCTGTTTTCATGCTCAACACACACACACTACCTCTGTTCGTTACACAAGCCCAGTAGCCTTCTTCTTCCTCTTCTTGGTTCTTGTTTCCTCTTCTTTGTACAATCACACCCTGCAACACACCCAACTGAGGATGGATCAGCCTGCCAGAGCTTCTTCTTTACTTCTTCAATTCAGTTCTCCGGCTGCAATCCTCTACTTCATTCAACGACAATCAAGAGTAACAACAGCCTGCTTATCCTCCTCTGTTTGTGATCATTTAGTCATCCCACCAATTCCTCTTCCAATTTCCAGAATCCCCGCCAAACCAGAATTTTCTGGTTTGGTTGGGATTTCCAAATGTATTATTATTATTATTATTATTATTATTATTTTAACCAAAACATATATTGTTAGTATATATATTTTATAGTATTATTATTATTTTCCAAGAATCTACTATTATTAAACTTTAATTCATTAACCACTTCATAGACCTCATATTCCTATTATATATATATTTTTCCCATCTTAATCGAGAACTCGAAAAACAAATGTCTATTTAGTTTCTGCAAGACAACAAATAGTCATACATTTATTTCTTATTGTCACACAACATGATTTTTTTTAAATTTATCTATTCATTTATTTTCTTTTCGCCAAATGACATGCACGCACCACTCACATCTTGGCACTCGCGCCTTCGCATTCGTGCCTTCGCGCTCGTGCAAATAAGCTATAAATAATTTATTTTTCAAAGTATAGTTTATATTTATTTTTTTCTTTTATGTAACATGACTCTAATTTGTTTATTATTATTATTATTATTATCATTATTATTATTATTATTATTCTCAAATATTTATTATTTTATTTTAATTTCTCATTTTCTAGTGAAATGATATTTTTCTTTATGTTTACTCGACAGGTAGAGCGCTCATAGAATCCCGGGGTGTTACATTTACTTTGAGACCAAATCCTCTACCCATGCATGAAAATAACCTAGAAGAAATCTTTAGGCCACTGAACAAACCGAGAACATAAAAATCATATCTAGAGTCATGATAGTACGAACATTTGATGAAATAAACACCGACATGAAAGGATGAACTGGGAAGAGTTCAAGGAGATCTTTTATGAAAAGTTTTTCCCGAAGGCTACCCTAAGAAAGCTATAGGAAGACTCAAAAGCCCTTGGGCGTACCAATTTAATCAAAATCAAACTATTTACTACAAATATCTGACAAAATGACGCACAAGTAAATGTATATAAATTTCGAGAATGAAATTCTTTTAAGGATGGTAGGTTGTAATACTCCAAAATTTTGTCAAATAATTAAAAATAAATAAGTTTAATGAAATTAAATGAAATAAGTTAAGTGAATTAATTTTGAAGATTTTAAGAAATTTTTGGGTGCAAATTATGGGTTGACAAATAAAAAATAATATGTTATGGATATATAATAATATAAGAATTTTGGTTGAAAAATTGTACATATTTCGATATAGAAAAGTTACCTAAAAATAAAAAATAATATAAAATATATGAAATATTGAGGTATAGAAATTTATAAGAGAAATAAAAGCTTATTCGATACTAATTTCAAGAAAATTAGTTAATTCACATAGTCACACACGAAATTGAAAGTTAACAAGAAAAATAGCAATAAGTATAAAATAAAATATGCAAATAAAGCCTTAATTTGATATTTAAATAAAAATGTCAAATAAGTAGAGTTAATTATAAAAAAATGAAATTTAAGTAGGTCTCTGAAAAAATAAAAAAATTAAAAAAAAATTAAGGAATTACTTTCATTTTTTTAAAAAAATATTTAATACAAAATCTGGTCATAATTTTAATTTGTAGCCTAATTAAAAAAAATAAAATAAAAATAATAGTGTAAAAATATAACATGAAAATAAGAAGTCTTATTTCAAGGTTTATTATATCAAGTTTATTAAATTTATTAAAGAAAGATTAGTAAGATTATTTAATACATTAAATAATCAATAAATTTATTTCATAAATTAAACTATATTATTGAATGTAAGAAAATTAGTAAGTTTATTTAATCAGTACGTATAATTTATATATTAAACTATTTTATGTGAAAACTTAGCCATAATTTATAGTGTAGTTTAATTGAATATATATATTATTAAAGAAAATAGAAATAAGAAATTTATTAGTCATATTATTTAATAAATCCTAATTAGCAAGTTATATATTTATGGGTTACAAAAGTAAAAGTAAAAAATATTATTAATCAATTATTTAAGTAAATTATCTAATTAGCTAGTTGATTTGAATTTAATACATCACACAAGAAAATGAAAACAAAATATATTAAATTTACAATGTAATTGTACAATTGAAATAGAATAGAAATATAAATTAGAGATTGGGAAAATCTCAGAAAATTCGGATAATATAAATAATAAGAAATTCAGATACTGAAAAGAAAGAAAATCTCAAAATAAAATATAGAAGTATTAGCAAGTTTATATTATATATATATATATATATATATATAGGTTGAAAAAAAAGGTTAGCAATATATGGATTATAAAAATTAGCAATTAAATATGTGTATAGATATGGTTTATATTAGTAAATATAGTGAGCAAAAAATAAATAAATAAATAAATAAAATATGGGCACACTACCCGAAATATAAATATAAATATAAATAAATAAATTTATATATGTATATATATATATATATATATATATATGGATTGCTTTCAAGAAAAAAAGAATAAAAAAAAAGTGGCACACCGAATGAAAAGAAAGGGAAATAATAATAATAATAAAATAAAATAAACTCTAAATACTTTGATCTTACTAATTTATATGCAAGAGAAAATTGAAAAGTTGTCTTTGGACTTGCCATCCGAAGTTACCAATTTTCACCCTCCCAAACTCTATATATAGGGGCCTGGTGCTCTTATTCTTTTTATCCCAAATCAAGAGTATACTAGTCTCTCTTGACTTTCTCTAGCCTTTTTTTTTTGCAATCCCCTCAATTCTTTAGTAATCTTGAACTATTTTTGAGTGTTCTTGAGTGTTTAGAAGCTTTGGAGTAATAGAACTCTGCTAGATTTCAGAGGAGTGTAGAAGAGATTTATTTTTTAAGGTAGAAGTGATTTCTTAAACTTCTATTTTACTTCTTCAGTTAATACCATGTTAATGTATATTTAATTTCAATTTGGTGTGCTTATTATATTTGAATAATGTAACGCCTTAGAATTTTGCGAGCACACCACGTTACTGGTGACCATAGAATGAAATATTATTTTGTAGGAAAATGAGAATTTAAAATAAAACAAAAAAAAGAAATATTAAAATATAAAAAAAGGAAGAAAAATGATGAGAATTTTAAAACAAAATAACAATCCAAAAAATAAAAAAAGTAATAAATAAATACAAGGTTTGCGAAAAATAAAGTAAAATAAATAAATTTAATTATAATACTTAAAAGAACAAATGAATGAGAATTATATCTTATTTAGATATAAATATAGACTAAATTTTAGGAAATAAATTATTTTATAGCTTATTCGCGCGAGCGCGATGACATGAATAATGCAACAGTGAAAAATGGATTATTTGATCAAAAAAATATATACATATGTATATGTATAATGATAATAATAATAATAATAATAATAATAATAATAATAATAATAACTTAATAAGAGAAGTAAATCTAAAATCTGAATTTAGATTTAAGAAAACAAAATTAATATTAATTGATTGGGGTAATTATCTTAGTAAAGTAAAAATTTAATATTGAAATTGGTATTAAAATGAAAATCAAAAATTTTTTAAGGAGAAAAAGAGGAAATCGGGAACATTCACGCACGAACAAGAGAAAGGATGAAGAAGAACAGGGGCCGTGTTCTGTTTCGAATGACGAACAGAATAGAGGAGATGAAGAACGAGCAGCAATCTGCTGCTGCTTTTAGGACTAGGGAACAAGGGTGTTTTAGGTGTGTTTTGTTGTCCGTGAACAGAAAATAGAGGAGCTGTTACCGGATGAAGTACGTGACAAATGAAGACGTGTTGTGTTTGGGATGAACAAAGAAAGAAGAAGTAGTTGCAGTTGGTGGAAACGAATGCAGCTGGAAACAGATGAAGGCGAGATGTTGGCCGAGAATCACAAAACAGATGAAGAAGAAGAACGATGAACAGCAAGTGATTTGGTGGACTGAAATCTAGTTCGATGGGGCATCAAAAACAGAGGATGAGCTGAACAGAGGAGCGTACGTGATTTGGGCGTGAAAAACAAGGGTTTTTGGCGATCTGGTTCAAGGAGATTGGAGTTGATGCATTTGTGTGAGTTTGATTGTAGCGTTGTTCGTTTTCTGCGCGAAGAAGAGGATCGAGATGTGTGTGGTTTGAAAATTTGGGGCTTTGATGATGAGCGTTGCTGGTTTGGACAAAAAGAAGATAGGGGTTTCGGATTTTTGGGATTTTTGGGTTGTGGTCATGATGATCGATTGAAGAAGAACGATGGAAATGGTAACGGTGATGAAGACGTGATGTCCAACTGCGATTCGGATGAACGTTGCTGCTGGTGTAAATCACAAACAGAGAAGAGTAAATACAAATTGTTACTAGCGCATTCTGTTGATGTTTGTGAAGAACAAAGATGTGCTGCCGTGGGTTTTTACGTTCCATGTGTTAGAAAAAGGCTTATGTTTGAATAGAAATAAATAGTCCCATATTGCTAAATTGAAAAAGTAAAGCTAAAATATAACGAGATATTGCACAAATTTCTTTGGTTGAAAGAAAAAAGAGACAATGGATTATTGGGCCCATATTCATAATATAATTAAAATACATTATTTAAATAGATCAAAGACAAGGGCCTTGGGTCTTGGGCCTTTGTCTTTGATTCATTAAGCTCTTATTTTATTTTTAAAATTTTTGAATTACAACTGTCATTAATTGTCTTAAGACAGTTTTGGACAGTTTTTGACTGTTAAAGTTGGTTGGTGACTGTTTAAATTTCGTATCAATTCAAACACACTTTTTCTAATTAATATATAATATGTTTTTCTTACAGAAATGATTATCTTGATCAATATAGTAAAAAATTTCATATATTCGAAGTGATTCCAGTTTGACAAAAATCGGATTTTGGTACTGTAATTCGATTTGAACAGTTGTATCTTGGGAGACGGATTCTATAGCCTTCAAGCACTTGAGAAGGGAACAATTCTGTCTTAGGACATTGTTCGTGCAAGCCTCTGTTCTGATTTTTCTATTCTCTTTATGATTATTTTTAAATTGTATTATTATCAGTATTGTCTAACACCATGGGTATGCATTGCTGCTACTGTCGGATGAAGAACGTGAAGAAGAAGATGGTGCGTTACTGCATTTGTGCAATGACGAAGAATGAACGAAATGAGAGTGGCTGGGTGTTGGGTTCGTTCTTGATGGGTGATTTGGGCTAGTTTGGTGTATTTTTTAGATGAACGTGATTGATGACTGTTTTGGTTGAGAAAATGAAGAACGTGATTGTTGAGATGTTATATGTTTATTGAACGTGATTGAGGTGTGTCTGAATTTCTGGAAATTAATTCAAATGTGCTTGAGTTTTTGGATGCGGATTGGGTTTGTTGAGTATAAATTAAATCTTTGGTGTGTGGTTTGATTTTAGAGTTTCTGGTTTGATTTGATGATGAACAGAAGATAGGGGAAAGTTTGAAGAATCTCAAATCTTGCTGGTTGGGATTATTATGCACTTGTTGGTGGGGATGTATAAATCACACATAGGGGAGTTGTGGTCGTAATATGCTGCCGGTTTGGTCCGTTGAAAATTCAGATTTTATGCGGTTGGATAATAAGCCAAAAAAAAAGAGAGATAGAGGGTTTGGGATTTTGATTTTGATTTCCCTTGTGGCTAGCCGTGAATCATTAACAGAGGAAATAGAAAGGGGATTGATTTTCTGGTTTGGGTTAATGAAGAACGAAGAAGGGATTTGAGCTTGCTGGACATCAAGTCGAACTGTTGAATGTGAATTAAATTACTGGACAACGATTTGAGTTGCTGAACATGATTGCGTTCGAATGTGAGTTCGGTGTTGGCGCCGCTTGCACGAAGATGATGACGCGAGGTATATTCAGAATTTTAAATTTTAAATAGTATAAAATTTATTTTTAGTTGATTCTAAATATACAAATAGAAAATTATAAATTTTTTTTCAAATAGAAATTAATTAAATCAATTATAAAAATTAATTAAAAAATTTATTTAATAATTTAAATTAAATAAATTAAATATTAAATTATTTATTAATTATTGAACATGAGGATTAATTAATTTAATAAAATAAAATAAAATAATCTTATAAATTAGGATTGAAAAAATTAGATTTCTAATACATTAATAGTTTTATTTAATATTAGAAGTTAAAAATCCTTCATGAAAAAGAATTAAAATTTTAGGCCCTGAAACAAAACTTATAAACAAATTTATTTACGATATGAATAGATTATTTAAATCTGTAAAAATTTAATGAATAAAAAAAAATTTGGGACTTAGTTCAAAATATTAGAAATAAAAATATTATTTTAAGTAAAATAAGATTTATTGATCATAAGTTATCTGTTTTAAAAACCCAATTTAAGTATTAATGCTTTAAATTAATTGTTCGGCACTAAATAAATTATTTAAAAATGAATAAGTCTTAGAAGCTTAGAAATTAGTTATAAAAGTTTCAATTTCAAATTAAGAAATTCTAAGAACCTAGTAATTGTTTTATTTTAACTATATGAAATTCTAGAATTTAGAATTAACTCGAAAATAGCCTAAGTTGATATTTAAACTCTATAATTAATTTAGAAACTATTTAGGCTTAAGAATATCTTGGATTAGATTAAATGTGAATTAGAAAATTGGTGAATCTCATTAATTGTTGAATTACAAATTGTAGATTTTGGGTACCAAATATCTTGAAAGAAAGCAAGGTCGCCCTGAAGATCGGTAAAACTAAGTGGACATGACTTCCTTGCTCATATGTATTATATAGATTTAAAATTTAAATCATTTGTTTGAATAGTTTTAGATCAGTAGAATTTTATTAGGAAATTGATTGAAATTGTTTGACTCATGTGAATGATGTGTGATGTATGATGAATTATTTAGACTCATGCATAATCATCTCATGCCATGATTGAATATAACGATTTGCACTTAGATTTACTAAATCATAACATGCATGAATAGAAAGATATGCATTTAAATGCCATTGGTTATTCATGCGCACTATCATGTTGACTTACATGCATATTGGAATTATTTTCCTAGTGAATTGTGTGATACTTGATATGATTGAGACTGTTGGTAAAAACTAAAATAAGACGATGGTTTATTAAGAATCGACGTACCGGTGTGATTGACGAGCCCGAGGCGGATCGAGGTGGCATCTCCTATATGTCACTACTTGAGATTGTCGAGCCACAAGGCGGATCGAAGGTATTCCTAACCAGAGCCGACTGTGACAGCTCGAAGTCTTTGGGAGATGGTACAATGCCTAGGTAAGTACACTCCCTTGGATTGTAACTCTGACAGGTAGCCAGCCTTAGGCGTTACCTAAGATTTGTGTTGATTCAAATCACAGGGAATACTGAGAGACATCTCAACCCTCTTCTGGTCTTAGACTTCGACCAAAACTAACTGACTGTTTGAAACGCCTAATGTTTGAAAGTGTTTGTAATATTTTGGATTAGGTCTGCATAATGCCTGTGATGTGTGGGAACAATCCACTAGGTTTTCGAGCTCACTCCCACTTTATTTTTCAGGTACATTTGAACGTAGAGCATGATAACTTGCGTCAGAAAACTCATAGTTTAATTGGATGCTTCATTGGGGAGGTTGTTCGGGATAGGAGACTTGGAGGTTATATTTTATGTATTTTACTGGATTATTTTAATGTATTTATCTTAGTTTTAACTTTAGTTTGTTTTATCGTTAAATAACTTTTCTTGTTTAACAATTTTGGTTTTAATAATAATTTTTAAAGTTATTCTGCTATATTGTTTATGATTTATATTGAGAAATCTGGTGAGTATTTTGAGAAATTCTCTTGATGTTTTTGTTTTGATAAAAATTTACACAGATATTGACTTGTGAACCAATTGTTATGAATTTAAGTTTGAAGAAAAGATTTGGACAGAACAAAATTTTCAAGTAGCATCTCGATTTTCAACGGACGATGATCTATACGTGAGACAACACGTGAATGGATGTCCAGTTGAAAATTGGGGTGTTACAAATAATATGTTTTATTTATTTATTTATTTTTAAAAATATATTTTAGATTTTCATGTATACCATGAAATCATGTCATGATTAGATTATACATGTTTAGATTTATTTTAAAACATGATGCATACTAAGTATTTGCTTTCATGTTTTGAATGTTTATATGTTGAAATTATTTTTATTTATTTTTCTTGAGCATGATTTATTTACATCACATGAGTGATGTTCCAAAATACTTGGAATATGGGTTACGCCCCAAGTCCAATGAAATTTGACAAAAAAATTGTCTTTTCATTCAAGGGAGGTATTTTGACAAAGAAGA
>JAJIYU010001304.1:0-37110 GCA_030144865.1 Tinospora cordifolia | reverse complement strand
GACTAGATCAGAAAGGATGGTGTGGGAGCGGTCGAACAACCTTTTTGCTACTTGGATTCATTGTACAAAATTAGGTCTAGGATACTCATATGGTGAATGGGTAGGAAATGGCTGGAATATTTTGCAAACTTTTGAAATTTGTACTGGTTTGTAATCCCGGATATCTCATCCGGCTATTGTAATTTTTATTCTATCAATATAAGTTTCTATTTCAAAAAAAAAAAAGTTTTAAAATCTATTGTGAATTTTTTTTAATGTTTGAAAATCAAATTTTAGTTTCTGGAAAGTATATTTTGGTATATAAAATAGTGAACTTAATAAATATTAAAAATTACAAACTTTTTAGTTTAAAATATTTTGAAATTAAAAAGTTTCGTTTTGCAAATTAGAAAATAATGCTTTTAAGAAAGTATACTTTACATATACATACAATACTATTTCTCAAAGTTTCTAATTATTTAAAAATTGGAAAATTTTCGAAAAACAGCAAGTGCACCAAATATCAATAGCAACTGAAATGGAACTTGGACTTAGAAACCATTCCAAATGATGTCTAAAAATCCCAAAGTAAAATTCTAATGAATACGGCGCTGATGGGGAAGTGGCTTTGGAGAATGTATAAACAGCCAGATGCTTTGTGGGCTAGAATAATCAAAAGTATTCATGGCAGCAAATGCCGAGGGAGAGAGGTTGGGATCAATCCAAAAAGTAGCAAGAGATCCCCTTGGAAAGCTAGTGCAACGTTGTATCCGACCCTTAGAACTCAAATAAGATGGAAGGTGGGTAATGGCAAGGGGGCCCAATTTTGGGAGGACATATGGGGCGGACCGGACAGCCTTAAAAATAGGTTTCCAGCTATTTATAACCTGTCAGAAATGCACAATAAACAGGAACATTAGGGACTCCCGGCTGCAAGAAATTATGGAGATTACAAATATATTGCACAGCATTCAGCTAACCGAAGAAGAAGATCGAATTCTAGGGTCGGGGGGAAAAGAAGATCACTTTACAGTGAAATCTTTCAAAAGGATGCTGGACAATGATGGGACAGCGGCCATTAACCTACAGCAAACCAACATTATATGGAAGACAAAAGCCCCAACTAAAGCTAAAATTCTAGCTTGGCTCATTTCCCCCAATAAACAAAATACAACTAATAATTTACAAAAGAAAATGCCTAACTATTATTTGCAGCCTTCTATGTGTTGCATGTGCAGGAACGCCGAAGAAACGTCAAGTCACATTTTCAGCCACTGCGCTTATCTGACAGCAATATGGAATCTCTGGACACAGCAATGCCCAAGTATCCATCCATTGACGATAACAGAAGAGGGTCAGGAGGAGCAGCACGCGCCGAGTAGGGAAGTTCAATGCTACAGGAAGATTATTGCTCTTTGCAATCTGGTACATCACTTGGGAGGAAAGGAACGGAAGAGTTTTTACCAACACTTGTAAAGATGCCAATAGGACATGGGAATGATCTAAACTTTTGTTCTGTTCTTCGATTTGTACAACCAAGCTTAGTAAAGGTAACATTTTTGGGGTTCGGGTAGATAATTGGCACAATATTTTGTTTCAGATGTAATTGCAACTTATCAGATTTCTAATATGGTAGTTGCCTTCTAGTTTCTTTTCAAAAAAAAAAAATTCTGATGAATATTTTCAGGGTCTAGTGGCAATTTGGAAAATTTGATAGGAATCCAATTGGTGACAGTGAAATTGGAAAAAAGATGACACAAATGGTGTGTTGTTTTGAAACTGGATTAAGGCCTAATGAGTGACTTAAAACAGGGACTTAATAAACTCGAAAAATTCTGAGAAAATTCTCAATTTTACTAAAATGGTTTAGGAAACTCTCCACCAAATTTGAGATCAATTGAGTTTAAAATAAAGATCCTTGGAAAATCTACAATTTGACATAGTGAAATTAGACCCAATGTATAGAGTAACTATACTGTAATTGAAGGGTATTTTTGTGAAATCTTGAATTTATTAGACTAAAACATGAGTAGGATAGTTCCATATGTTCAAGTTGTTACAACATTTTCTGTGATTCCTGCAGAACCTACAGGATTTGTAAATTCTTTGATTTATTCATTAAATAGACTAAAACAAGCTGCATGCAATAGGGCTCCCATGGAAGTAAGAAGAACTTAGAAAGATGCAGTGCAGCCTCTACATTTTAACTAGGTATATGCGCTATTCCATGCATTTGTAAAAAAGTTTATAAATGGAAGTTTGCATGCTAGTAAAGGTGCATGCTTATTTGATTCTAAGTTCAAAGACACCACATGTGGCGCTTTCATTGCTTCCAAATTATTGCATTACAAATGTAATTTTCTCCGCCCGTTTGCAAACAAGCAAGAAACTAAAATTTCACTGTATATAGTATGTACCTTATCAATATAAATTTAAACTAGAGGGATTAGTTCTAATCTTACTCAACTGATGGAATGAAAATTTGTCGAATTTCGCCGAAATAATTCGGATGTTTTGGTTATCGAACCAGAGTTCAGTTGAAAAAAAAAAAAAATTACAAAAATTCGACAAAACTTCGAAGACTTTGACAAAATTCGATAAAACTTCGAGGATTTCCACAAAACTTCGAGAATTTCGACAAAACTTCGAAGATTCCAACGAAATTCGTGAAAAAATTGAAGATTTTGGTAAAATTCGTAGAAAACACAAGTAAATAATATATAATTCTTAACATGTACAATAAACACTAAATCTTGTTAATGTTAAAAGACAAGTTTGAAACCATTATATGTATACTTTTCTATTTAAAATATATTAATTTATATTTGTTTTCATCATTTGTAATAGAATTTATGCACATTTTTGCATTCATGTAGAGTTTTTTGAACTTCTCCAAGTCGACAATTTTTTTTATGAAACTTCTCTCAAATTTATCTAACTCTTCGAATTAATTCTGATTTTTGAATGTCGAAGTTTGAGGCGAAGTCGAATTTTCGTTTCTTGCTCAACTCAAACACGACAATAAAATAGGAAACACATTGAATATTAAACATTTTTATGAACAATAAACAATCCCTTCACATATTGAATTCAACAACTAAACTTCCAAAAGCACATCAATTGGACATTAAATATGATATTAGTTTCACTTACATAACGTTTTATAAAAGAAAACCTAAATATAAACACAGCTGATATAAAATAAATAAATAAATTTAAAAGAAAAGGTTTGTTGAAGCTTACTCACTCAGAGCCAGAAGAAACGGAGACAGCTGAGTCAAAAAGTAATGATCCTAAAGGCCCAACTCTCACTTTCTCTACCCTTGAACCAGGTTTTGTAAGGTCCAATCTCACAGGTCCTGCTCCTTTGACTATCAAATCCATTGGCTGCAGTAAATATCCAGGTCAAAGGGCAATGAGAGAAAAGATTGTTCAACACGGTTCAACTAAAATGGCAATTTTCCATGATAAGCACTGGTTAGAAAATTTTAAACATTCTTACTTGCTAAGCATCTTAGTAGTTTGTCAACTATCATGATTAAAACCTTGAATTTCAACAGAATCAAATCCTACATTTAATTATTGGCACTCCACTGTCAAAGAATTTAGCAACCTCCTTTCAAGAATAAACTAAGTTTTTGATAATCTAAGGATGCTTACTCAAAATTGATCGATGAATCATTATTCAATAACATATTATAAATACTTTATGAAGGGCATTATACATTCTCGAACTAATGTACAATCTCTTCAACCACCTCATCTTCAATGTGATCAAAGAACCATCCTCTTTTTTTTTTTTTTTTTTTTGAAATAGAAAGTAGTTGCATTTATAAGAGATTGTGAGATGGGATATCCCATTACAAATGGTCCTTAAATTATTGTGAAAATAGAAACTCAGAACCTTATACAAGCCAAGAAATCTCTATAACCCATACAAAATATCAAGTTAGTTCCTAATCCACTCTCCAAAACTGAGTCCATTCCCTAATTTAGTAGAGGTTACCCATATAGAGAACAAGGTAACCAACCTCTGCCTAACCTGCTCTACAGGGATTCTTTCCCTTTGAAGATCCTTCTATTCCACTCTTCCCAAACTACATACACTATGGCCAAAATCATAAATTTCCAATATGTTCTAATAAAAGAGTTTCCAGCTTCACCATGTGAAGCAAAATGTTGCTCTCTAAAGGGGCTTTCATCATCTCATGGTTGCGGCACCAAATATTCCATTGCTCCTTACAAACGCACAACTCCCAAACACAAGTTGCGTACTCTCATTCACACCCATGCATAAATAGCACCAAGAGGGAGATAAGTATGCATATGTTTCGTAAAATGCATAAATCATTGAGTCCCAAATCCCTTTCTTTCCAGGACAAAGTCCAAGAATCCGAATATGCTCTCCCTCATGGAGAAGAAGGAATAAAACATTTGAGAAAACAAATGTACACAAGAAGGGAGGAGATGGAGGTTAGGCGAAATCGGGGATGGGGACGAGATGAAGAAAAAGTTTGATGATCGGGAAATGCACCGTCAAAGATTTACAACAGACGAGAACTGCAAACAGAAGAAAGGAAGACACGTTCGCATCATCCACACGAAAACGAAGGTCGAAGCCACGACACCTGGCATGAAGGAAAACACAACAGGAGAAAGGCAACAATGGAAGAATATCTGGAAATCGAAGCTACAACCAGGGAGACAACTACGAAGTGAAAGGCCACGTCAACACGAAGACGACATGGAAGAAGATTCTGCTGAATCAACACTTAGATGACGAAGTGGAGGGGTGGACTCTAGTCAAGAGAAGAAAAGGAAGCAGTAACTACACAAAAGACAAAAAGGAACAGTAAATAAAGTCCAAGGGTCAAAGGAATATCGGGCGAAGAACCTCCAAGACAGTTGTTAAGCAACACAGTAAATGTCAAGTGAGAAGATCAACGAACGGGGAATGGAAGTATGTATCATTTCCAACAAGGTATAAATACTTCTCAATTTGCTATACCAACGATAGCCACGAAGTAGTCCTACAGGAGGTCAACAAAACCAGACACTATCAAATTATTGTGAACCGTGAAGTTCTTTCCTAGTTGAAACAGCGATTGGACAGCCTTCTGAAAGAACACGACCAACACCACACAACCAAAGTGTTCAGAGAGAGAGGGTACACAGTAATGATGGAGGTCCTTGTCAACGATAATGGAAGGTACATAAAGCTCACAAAGATGGTGAACGGTCAATAGGAAAATATAGTAATCCCAGAAGAAAAGACCACGGAGGCATGGAGGAATCTCTGGAAAGCAGTGGACATGGTTGTCAATGAAGAGGCGAAACGAAGACAGAAGGAAAACACTCGAGAAAAGGAGCGACAGAAGAGGAATGAAGAAAAGACAGTCAAGGAAGACGAAGAGAGCAAGAACAGGGGCCCATGGTACGGGGGAAGGACGGAAATAGAAGGCTGCAACGCAACCGATATAGCTATGAAGGACAAGAGAAAATGAAGAAGGAAGATGAAAGACAAGAAGGGTGGAAGTTCCTCATCATCCGAACATCGGACGAGACACCATGGAGAGTAGTGGAGAGATCTGTACAACAAATTCCGAAGCACGAAATCCACTTTTGCCGCCTGGACGTGGCTAGGAGCATGATATTCTGCCATGACAACAAGGAAGTCAAGGTCTTACAGAAAGAGAAATACCAAACCACATTAGGTGGCTTCTACATAGAGGAGTGGAACGAAAACTTGGTGATCACCGGACATCAAGTTGCATGCCGCAACAAATGGATGGGAGTTGAGGGCATCAACCTAAAAAATTGGAACACCAGAACCTTTGCCAAGATAGGGGAAGCATGCGGCGGGTTGCTAGATATCAGTGACATAACTTTGTCCAATTCGTCAATGGAAATGGCGTTCCTGAAGGTGCGTGCACATGAATTCAGATTTCTGCCTCGTGAATTCGAAATATATGACAATTTGGGCATCCGGGAACTCAGATTGATTGAATTGGAGAGAAACTGGGGCATGGAGGTAGGAGATAAGGCAGGACATGTTGGAACCATTCGCCAGAAAACACAAAGGCAACATTTGGAAGGCCGAAGATTGGAAACTCGGCGATCGGAAAAGAGTGGAGATCGAGATTGGTAGCAGTGATGACGATGGCACGAGTTCCAAGACAAAGGAAGACAGAAGGATGACTAGCAGGAAAACGGCAGTTGACGGAGCAAGTCGAAGCTCAGACAACGGGACAGACAGGAAGTCAGGCGGCGGAGCAGGCACGAAAACTGACTCCAAGAGGCAGAACCAGCCACCTGTCTCTAACAGAGATACGGACACCGACGGATGGAAACCAGAGGAACAATGCGGGCTGGACCAGGTGATCAAAGAAACTGAGCGCATGGATATGGATATGGGACCAGGAAAGTGGATCCAAACCCAACATCAATCAAGAGTCAAAAACCACAAAGGAAATAAGTTGGGCCTGAGCACTCAAGACACAAGAGATCAAGTCAGAGGAGAAGTGGTACTAGATCTGGACCGTAAACAAATTGAGCCCAAAAGATCGATGGACCATAAATCTGAAAAGGAAGACAAATACTACTTCAAAGTCTACAGGAGAATGGGGAAAGCCCATGAGAGGAACAAGGAGGGGTTGCTTTTAAAATGGGAGAAAAGAACAATGGAAAGTGAATCGGACTTAGACATGGAGTCTGATCCAGAACTCTACACAAAGTTAACGAACTCAGATCGTGTCCAAGCCACACAGCAGATCGAAGACGAAATAGAGGGGACAGTCATCTCAGCCACCAGCAACTCGAAGGAAGATTCGAATGGAGGACAAAACCAGGTATGTGACAACCACCATATTCATTCTCCACCTCTCTTTTCTTCTCTCGAAATGAATTGCCAAGAAACGAGAGATAAGGGGAAGTACAAAGAAGAATATTTTAGGCAGCAACCGACCATTATCACAGAAGAAGTGCAGATGATGCAGCAGAGTCAAGACAATGAAAAGAAGCAGAACATTCAGGCAACGGAACTCAACAGAGCGAAGGAATTTTTGCTATCCCTCGAGGCAAAATTAGTTAATGTGAAATAGCTTCCTAGCGCTTTTTAGGCTTCTCGGGGCAGTCGTTGATCATATGAAGATTCTTAGCTAGAACATAAGAGGATGTGGTTCCTCAGACAAAAGAAGGCTCATAAGGAAAACAGTGACAGCGGCCAAGGTAGATATCATTGCTTTTCAGGAAACTAAACGACTGAGATTTGATCACTCTCTGAGCACGGAGTTGTGGAGGCGGAGGTTTGTGGACTGAGCCTCATTGGACACCAATAATTCAGTAGGTGGGCTTGCTATCTTATGAGATGTCAGGAAAATCTCAATTTCGGAAACTTGGGAAGGAATGCACAACCTATCCATAAAAAATGACAAAGAAGAAGGTAAAACATGGTGGTTCACCAATGTTTACGGGCCATGTGATAAAGATGGTTAGATTGATTGCCTAACAGAACTAGCCGCCCTTTCCAGCTACATTAAGGAAGCATGGTGCATAGGTGGTGACTTCAACATGGTTCGATGTATGCAAGATAAGAAACACAGCAATAAACTTTCTTCCACCATGTCTATGTTTGAAGAATGGATAAACGACATGAATCTTCAAGAGGTATAGCTGTTGAATCTACGTTTCACTTGGAGCAACGGAAGAGAGAGGCCGACAATGTCTAAGCTGCACAGATTCCTCCATAACAATGAATGGGGAAGTAAATTTGAACATCAAAAAGTTTGGGGTCTTCAAAGAATCACTTCAGATCATTGGCCAATCCTGCTAGACACAGAGAAGGTCAAATGGGATCCAACGCCTTTCAGATTTGATAATGAGTGGCTAAATCACCAAAGTTTCCTAGAAATGGTCAAAACTGAATGGGAATCTGATCTGAGTAGAGGGTGGGAAGGACATAAGTTTATGACAAAACTTCAAAATCTCAAACAGAAAATCAAGGAATGGAGCAAAGGAAGATTGGAAATCGAAGAGGCAAGACAAACAGAACTTAATAAAATCCTCAAAATCCTCAGCTGGATTGATAGCAGATTGGAAGGGGGGAAGGATGAAGACCTAGCATACCTCTTGAATAAAAAGGAAGAAGGTGATTGAGGAGATCCAACTCTTAGAGTGTAGAGCCCAAAGGAGGCTTAGATAGCGAACCAAATTAAAGTGGGCTAAAGAAGGAGATGTGGACTCCAGATTCTTTCATCGAATTTTATCCCTAAGGAAATCCAGGAGCATGATCACAAAACTGGAAGATAGAACAGGAAGAGTAGTGGAAGATGAAGAAGGTATAGAAAACATCATTACTCAATATTTCAACAACCTGTTCAAGGATGATCAGACACATAATTGGGGTATTGAAGGAGTGAATTGGCATACAATTAGTGAAGAGGACAAGAGGTGGTTGGAAAGAGATTTCTAAATTGAGAAAATAAAAGAAGCAGTGTTCAGCAGTGATGGAGAAAAGGCCCCAGGCCCGGATGGCTACACAATGGCCTTCCAGAAAACATGGGAAATAATGAACCAGGACATTTATAGCTGCATGAAAGAATTCCAGCAAGAGGCAATAATCAACATGAAAGTCAATGAGACTTACATATGCCTTCTTCCTAAGAAGCAAGAATCCATGCGTATGGAGGACTTTAGACCAATCAGCCTCACAACAAGCTTGTACAAGATCATGGCGAAGGTGCTGGCAACCAGGTTAAAACAAGTCCTCCCCAACACTATTAGCGATCAACAGATGGCATTTGTAAAAGACAAACAAATTACCGATGCCATACTAATTGCAAACGAGGTAGTCGAGGAGTACAGATCACGAGGGAAAGAAGGACTTCTTCTCAAAGTAGATTTCCCAAAGGCCTATGATTCAATCCAGTGGGGTTTCTTAGACTTTGTTATGGAGAAAAAAGGTTTTGGGGAGAAATGAAGAAGATGGATAAAGGTCTGCCTAACAACCACAAATTTCTTAGTTTTCATAAATGGAAAGCCAAAAGGAAAGGTGAATGCCCAGAGAGGTCTCAAGCAAGGAGACCCCTTATCCCCATTTCTATACACATTGGTAGCTGATGCTTGCTCTAGAATTATGGAAAGAGCAACAGAATTGGAGAAACTGAAGGGATTCAATGTAGGGAAGGATAATGTCAAGATCACACACTTACTTTTTGCGGACGACTGTCTAATGTTCACACAAAACAGCAAGGATCTGCATACACTAACAGAAATTCTGCACACATTCTGTTATGTTTCTGGGCTGCAAATCAACAAGAAGAAATGTCAACTTTTGGGCGTTCATATTAGGCATGAAACAGCGACTAATCTAGCCAATGAGTTAGATGTTCCCCATAGACAATGGCCTATTCAATACCTAGGAGTACCCTTAGGGGGAAATCCAATCAGAATAGACCTTTAGGAACCAGTTATCCAAATAGTAAGGAGAAGAATGGCAGGGTGGAAAAAAGCTTTTCTATCAAGAGGAGGTAGGCTACTGCTGATAAAAATAGTCTTGAATGCCATTCCAACATACTTTGTTCATTTTTAGACTCCCTAAAAAGGTTGCAGCCACTATTGAAAAAAATCACGAGGCGCTTTCTATGGAAAAATAATGAGGACTACAAAAGATGCAACCTAGTTAACTGGGTTCAGGTATGCAGAAGTATTAGTAAAGGTGGAAAGGGCATAGGAGGTCTGAAAAGAAAGAACACTGCCTTAAGAGGCAAATGGCTATAGGGACTCCAAAAAAACCCCAAGGCTATGTGGGCCACAGTGGTAAAAAGCATTCATGGATCCAAAGCGCAAGGAAAGGAAGCTGGCATCAAAAGTAAATGCAGTCACCACTCTCCATGGAAAAACATTCATAACATATACAGTAAATTCAGAAAGCACATACGTTGGAAAGTAGGAAATAGAGAATCTATTGATTTTTGGGAGGATATATGGTGTGGCAATACAAGCCTCAAAGACCAATTCCCTAACATCTATAGATTATCCAACAAGCAAATGGGACCAATTTCTGATTTCAGAACCAGCACATTGGAAGAAGGAAGAACTCACTGGAGATGGAACCTATTTCTCAGAAGGAACATTGGAGAGAACCAGATGGGGTAAATGGAAGGCATATTGACAACTCTGCACGGTTTTCAGTTGGAAAGATCCACCACCGTAGACAGCCCTCAGTGGATGAGAGAACCAAGTAAGATCTTCTCTGTTAGATCTTTTCTAGAGTCCCTAAATGAAGAAGACAGCCAGCAACCTCATTTCCTAGCATATTTTGTATGAAAAACTAAAGCTCCTACAAAAGCCCGAATCATAGCATGGTTAATATGTCTAAGGAAGCTGAATACGAATGATAATATACAAAAGCATTTTCCTAATTGTCACCTAAACCCTTCAATTTGTGTCATGTGCAGGAATGAGTCCGAGACAATGCAACACTTGTTTTGGGATTGTAAAGTAGTGAAGCAATTGTGGAGCTGGTGGAACCTGAAACACAACACTTTTGTTCCTCTTTTAGCTGACAATCCTTTCCAAATATTGGATGCAGTCTCTACTTCAAAAACCCATCAATTCTGGAAGACAATTTTGTTTGCCATATGGTACTCTATTTGGGAAGAAAGAAATGCAAGGATCTTTGAAGACAAAGAAAAGCAGATTAGGCTCATATGGGAAAGATCTAATATGTTATTTGCTACTTGGATTTCTGTTTCTAGACTAAGCAAAGTGTACAAATTCGGGGAGTGGCTTTGTAATGGGGGTATCATAATTAACTCCATGTAACTTTTTGTAAGCTTTTATATCCAGATATCTCATCTGGAATATACTCTTTTATCTAGTAATATATACATATTCTAGTTTCTTTTCCAAAAAAAAAAAGGAGTTTCTTTTGTAAGCTATCCGTGCAGTTAAGTATATTAAGACTAACTATCCACCCTAGGATCTCCGTTTTTTAAAGAACTTTTGATGAGCATATAAGCTTGGGGTTCCAGTTCTAATCATGAATTAAGTTGTCTATTCCTGAGTGTTCCAGGAATGCTAAACATCCCAATGCCATTCCCTATCCACATTTTTTGTCTTTTGTTAAACGAAACAATCTCCTTCAATATTAATATAATTTAATACTCCTTCAATATTAATATAATTTAATACAAACGAGAAATGACTCACCAACAAACCGCACATACCACCCCACCCAAACCGCCCCCACTCAACTACAAAGCATTACCACACCTTTTTAGCCAATCCGACATGGAAGATTTCAATGATAAAGAACAATTACTAATTCAAAACAATACTAAAGACTGAGATTCCTCCCAAATTGCATATAGGGGTAGGACCTTGTCATAAATAATTCTAGCATTTCGACTCTTCCATAAACACCAAACCACTGCCAAGCTTGCCATCACCAAATTGGCCCTCCACTTCACATCGGGCTCCTCTCAAAATGGATAGACACAAGACGAAGGTTCCTGATTGAGAATCTCTAGAAATATAGGGAAATGCCTCTTCCACCGATCCCACACACTGGATGACAAAGGACACCTAAAAACAAATGGACCATTTACTCCCCACTTCGTTTGCACAAAAAAAAGCAATAGGGAAAAAATTAATGCCGAGGAATCTTTTCTAAATCATATCCTTCCATGTTAACTTTCTCTTTGGCCGCCACCGAAGCTAGAAACTTCACTTTAGACAGATCGAAAGCCTTCCATATCTCCTTCAATATTGAAGACGACGGAACTATTGGATCACCTAGCAGATGAGCAAGAAAAGATTTTGAGGAAAATTCGCCTAATTTCTCTTCAATCCAAACAATTTTGTTCAACCGATCTTGCACCACACACTCCCTAAGCAATGATTGAAGATCGTTATCTTCCCCTTCACACCTCAGACAGCCAACTAAACGTAAATGGAGCTCCCAATGAATAGGCACTGAATCTGATCTGTGATCCATGAAAAATGAAATAGAATGGTTATAGCCTGTCAATAGCCTATACAACCTAGGAAACAATATGGAGAATGCCTCATTTTCCCACCACACATCCTCCCTAAATCGGATCGTATCTCCTCTTCCTAGCCTCAATTTGATTAAAAGGTTGAAACAATGGTGAACAAAGTGGATAAACTTCAATGGACTTCTATGAGTTGTGTTCCTCGTTATGCCAACATCTCTATTATTAATATTCAAACCATGTTTACTCCGAATCACTCCCCCCCCCCCCCCCCCCCCCCCCCCCCCCCCCCCCCCCCCCCCCCCCCCCCCCCCCCCCCCCCCATAGCTGGTTCTGCTTCCTTGAAAAACTCCATAGCCACATTCGCACCGAAGCTTTATTATTAGCTACCAAATTTTCAATCCTTAGGCCTCCTAGCTCCTTCCTCATCCGCACTTGGTTCCATTCCACTAGATGTAAATCATGGCCACTTTCCATCCCTTCCAACAAAAAATTTTGCATCAATCTCTCAATCCAATTAGCTTCTCCCTTTATGATTTTCAAGACTGACAAATAGTACGTGGGCTACGTCTAATACTAATTTTATTAATGTAAGTCTACCACCTTTACAAAGAAGCGCTAGCTTCCAACCATCCAATCTCTTAGCCACCATAGTAACCACAGGTTTCCAAAACACTTAGAACCCCAACTTCCCTCCCAACGGCATCCCCAAATACTTCAGAGGTCATTCCCCCTTATCACACCCAACTCTCATTGGCATCCCTTCCAACCATTCTTCTGATGTAGATATCCCAATAGTACATGTTTGGGACATATTGACTCTCAAACCCGAAGCTCAACAAAAACATTGCACAATTCTAAAAGTGTGCTGTATATTTCCTCTTTCTTATCAAGCCAAAATACCATTGGGATGGCGAACAGAGAACACCAAACAAACGGAGAGTGGAGAGAGAACGGAAGACGATGAGCGAACGGAGGTAGGATCACCATGGACGGGTGGACTCGAAAGGATGGAATGCAGAGGAATACTAACTGAAAGTACCAACAAGGATGGTGAAGGATGGGCGAGAATGGAATACAGGAGGAGAGCAATGAATAGAGGAACAGTTAACAGATAGTTAACGCCATGGGAATAGTTACGAGGAAAGGCAAGACACCGAATTGAAAAATAGAAGGGTCAGGATTAGACATCGAGTTTACACTGAGCTACCTAACACAAAGATCACCCACATAAGACAAGCTATAGGAACAACATGGAAGAATAGTCTCACGCAGCAGATGGCACCAACTAAAACTGACGAGTGGACTCTAGTCAAGAGGAAGAAACGGGTAGCAAATCCTAATACGACAAAAGTCGACCGAAAACCACATATGCCAGTCAACTAAACGTGGAACGAAGAATTTTTCATCCAGGAGTTGGTCAAGGCAATAAATGCCAAGTGAGGAGTTTGACGAATGGGGAATGGCATTATGTGTTCTTCCAACTAAACATAAATAGTTCTCGATATGCTTCACCAAGGACAGCCAAGAGATGGTGTTTCAAGCGATCATAAGAAATCGACATTATCATATTGCAATGAACAAAGAGTTGATAATCTATGCGAAGAAGAAGGTAGAGCAGATTTTGAAGGAGAATGAAAACTAAAGAAATACAAGTGCCTTTTGAGGACTAGGGTTTACAATCATCATGGAAGTTTTGGTCAATGACAACGGTCGATACGTCAAACTGACAAAAATAGTAAGCGACCAACATCAAAGTATTGTGATACCAGAGGAACGCACAACAGAACTATGACGAAATCTTTGGAAAGCAATGGATAAGGTTGTCCAAGAAGTGGTGAACAGACAACAAAAAGAAATATATAGAGAAAAGGCAAGACAATTCTAAGCAAAGGAGGCGCTGTTGAAGGGAGATGAAGCAAGCACGAATAAGGGACCGTGGATGCGAGAAATGGGGGGGAATCGACGACTGAGACGAAACGTGGGTGTAGGAGGAAGACGACAAGCAACAGAAGGGGAAGGGAGAGGGGATCAAGGAGTGAAGAAATTCCTTATCATTCGAGCTTTAGATGAAACACCGTGGCAAACAATGGAAAAATTAGTCTAACAGCTATTGAAACAGGATATTCACTTCCGGTGACTAAATGTGGCACGAAGCATGATGTTCTGCTATGAGGAGAGTGAAGCAAAACTTCTTTGCGCAGAGAAGTACTAGACTATGGTAGGGGGATAGAGCGAAGAATTGGTTAACAATGGGATGCAAGTCGCCTGTAGGAATAGTTGGATGAGAATTGAAGGTATAAGGCAACAAGATTGGAATATCTAGACCTTTGGCAAAATAGGGGAGGCTTGCGGTGGGTTATTGGATATTCCACACATCACTATATCCAACTCTTTAATGGAAATAGCTTTCCTGAGGCTAAAAACACATGACTCTAGTTTCCTAACAAAAGAATTCCACATATACGCCAACAATGGCGTTCAAGAGTTGAAGCTAGTGGAACTTGAATGGAATTGGGGCTTGGAGCGAAAGAAGTACGACAAAAAATTCTTGAAATGTTCACCGCAAATCACCTGGAGGGAATAACGAACGCCAAAGAATGGCTGACCGGCAATCGGAGGAGCTTGAAAGTCAAGATTATGCGCAGTGGTGATGAAGATGCACGACTCGAGGAAGGCAAAGACAGAATGCTGTTGAGAAAGCAATCATCAGACGACGGGGTAGGTGAAGTAGTTACAACAGACAATGGCAATAAGCCACCTGTTCCTGACAAAGGGACGAATAGTTATGATGGGCCCACAGAATGTTGGATGGAAAATGTCGTTGAACCAAACTGGGTTGGGGCTGATCAACATACAGTTTTGGACCAGGGTGATTGGATCAAGATACCCCATCACAGCAAGCCCAACAAGGAGTGTGCAAAAAGCTCGGGAAGAATTGAGAAGTTGGACGGGCCCACAGGTACGTCTCAAGAACCGGGTCATGAGATAAGAAGGCCCAATCAAGGTATGGGCCAAGGGGAACAACAGGTTGTGGACTGGTTAAATTTTAAAGTCTATCAAAAAGCGGGCAAGAACAGTGAAAGAAACAATGTTGGGATCATGGTTCACTGGGAGGCCAAGGCGGACGATAGCAGATCGGACTTGGACACATACTCGGACGACCATGATTACATAGATCAAATAGAATCAGAGCGGGTACCCGAAACCCAAATCACAAACGTAGATTCTGAGGAGACGAGTGTCGGAGGGCCGAGCAAACTAGATCACTAGACTGATGGAGAACACAACCATGCATATGCCCAATGCAACACTTATCCCCTCCCACAATCTTCTAGTGGCGAAGAGAATTTCGTCTCTACCTTTCCACGTGCTAGACAAGGTTGGAAGAAATTATGGCCAAAGATCACAGAGTCAGCAAAGCAATTTGCCAGACGGGGAGGATCAAATGATGAATCAGAGTAGTTACAACAAGCTAAAGAGGAGCACTCAAGAAATGGAGTTCAAGCGAAGCCAAGACTTCTTACTCTCGATCAACTCACAATTGATCGCAATGCCATAAGCCTTGGTTTGTGTTCAAGGCGTTAATATGTCCTTATGAAGATCTTGAGCTGGAATATCCGAGGATGCAGGTCTACGACCAAAAGAAGTCTCATCAGGAAAACCATATCAACTGCTAGAGCGGACCTGATAGCCATTCAAGGAACCAAAAAGTTTGTGATCAATCAATCTCTGATAGCATAATTGTGAAAAAGAAGATTTGTGGCCTAGGCAACAATTGTTGCTGATGGTTCAGCAAGGGGAATTCTAATATTATGAGATGTTAGGAACATTCTGGTGCAAGAGAAATGGGAAGGGATGCACTCTCTGACAATAAAAATTGGTGGTAATGATGGTACAGATTGGTGGTATACAATAGTCTATGGGCCATGTAAGAAGGAGGGACGGGAGGAATGCTTGACTAAGTTGGCGACTCTTTCATCAAGCATTCAAGGCCCCTGGTTCATACGAGGCGATTTTAATATGGTTCGCCACATGGGAGAAGAAAAGAATTGTAGTCAAACCTCCAAAACTATGACCATGTTTGACGACTAGGTTCATGATATGAAATTACAGGAATCAGAGCTCAAAAATCTGCTCTATACCTGGAGTAACGGTTGCCTTAGTCCAGCTATGTCCAAGCTGGATAGATTTTTATGCAATGAAGAATGGGGAGATAAATTTAGCTACCAAAAGGTTTGGGGCATGCAAAGGATAACTTCCAATCATTGGCCAATTCTGCTGGACACGAAGGAAGCTAAATGGGGGCCTACTCCTTTTCATTTCGAAAACAAGTGGCTCCAACAACCCAAGTTAAAAGAAATGGTGAAACAAGAGTGGGAGGCTAATCAAAGTAAGGGATGGAAAGGGTACAAGATAATGATGAAGCTCCAGAATTTGAAAGGTAAGTTATGGGACTGGAGCAAGGGGCAGGTAGCAGAAGAAGAAACAAGGAAACTTGACCTAATGAAATCTCTAATGTCGTTGGATAAGAATGTGGAAATAGAAGACCTCCCTGACGAAAGGAAGAAGTTGATCGAGGAAATCCATCTGTTGGAATGCAGACAAGAAAGGAAGAGTAGACATCAAGCCAAGATAAAGTGGGCAACGGAAGAAGATGTTAATTTAAAATACTGCTATAGAGCCCTATCTTTGAGGAAGTCCAAAAGCATAATCTCAAAATTAGAAGACAGGTTAGGAAATCTTCTGGAAGATGAAACAGACATATAGAAACTAATAGCCGATTACTTCAGAGACCTATTTAAAGAAAAATCTAACCTTAAATGGGGAATAGATGGTGTGCAATGGCAAGGTATAACAGCAAAAGAAAGCAAGTGGCTGGAGAGGGAATTTGAAGAAGAAGAGACAAAGGAGGCGGCGTTTAGTTGTGATGGTGGAAAGGCCCCTGGTCCGGATGGTTTTACTATGACCTTTTTTCAACAGGCTTGGGAAATATTTAAAAGGATATTATAGCCTGTTCGAAGAAATTCCACAAGGATGCCATTAACGGGAAGGTGAACGAGACATATATATGTCTCATCCCTAAAAAGAATAATTCAATGTGGGTGGAGGGCTATCGGCCTATAAGCTTCACGACGAGTATAAACAAGATCATAGCCAAGACCTTAGCCAACAGACAGAGAAATTCTTCCAACCACAATCAGTCAGCACCAAATGGCTTTCATCAAAGATTGACAGATAACGGACACCATCTTGATTGCAAATGAAGTAGTAGAGGACTATAGGACCAAAGGCAAAGAGGGGTTGTTACTGAAAGTTGATTACGCAAAAGCCTATGATTTTGTTCGACGGAGCTTCCTGGACTTTGTGCTAAAGCAAAAAGCCTTTGGGGAACAATGGAGAAGATGGATAAAAACATGCCTATAGACGGACAAAAACATGCCTATAGACAACAAATTACTCTGTCTTCATCAATGGAAGACCCGAAGGGAAGTTCAATGGCTATAGAGACTTGCAGTATGGAAATACACTCTCCCCTTTCCTGCACACAATAGTGGCGGATTCTCTTACTAGAATTCTTGATAAAGCAATTGAGGCAAGGAGACTAGTGGGTATGCTAGAAGGAAAAGATAAAGTCCAACTCACTCACCTTCTGTTTGTAGATGACTGCTTGATCTTTATGCAGAATTGGAAGGAAGAAATAGAGGTGGTTATGTAATCCCTCAATGCCTTTTGTTTCCTAACAAGGCTGAACATAAACGGGAAGAAGAGTTAGCTTCTGGGCATCAATATCGAGGAAGAAATAGTGAACAGTTTGGCTACAGGTCTAAAGGTCTCATATGGAAAATGGCCCATGCAATATTTGGGATTGTCCTTAGGAGGAAATCTAAATAGACGGGTGGAAAAAGCATTACATCTCAAGAGGAGGTCATCTTCTTTTACTAAAAACAGTCCCGCAAGCAAGCTTTACCAACATATTTTATGCCTATTTTTAGAATGCCAAAGAAGATGATTGTTCTCATTGAGAAATTTATGAGGGGCTTTCGGTGGAGACATAAAGAGGATCAGTGGGGTCACAACTTGGTGAAATGGGAACAGGTATGCAGAGATATATTTCAAGGAGGCTTGGGTATAAGTGGTTTCGTGGGAAAATATATCGCCCTAAGGGGCAAATTGTTGTGGCGTATGCAGGAGAAGCCAAGGGCATAGTAGGCAAGGATAGTACAAAGCATATGCGGGGCTAAGGCTCATGGCAAAGAAGCTGGCCTACAGAGGAGCAGCAACAATCACTCTCCCTGAAAGGATATCTACAATATTTATACCAATTTCAAACCCCACATAGTGTTGTAGGTGGGAAAAGAGGATAAGATTGATTTTTGAGGGGACAATTGGTGTCGTATAGGGAGGCTAAAGGATTAATTTTCTCACATGTACAGAACATCTAGCAAAAAACCTGATGGGTCAATCTCAGAATTCTTGACCTGCAGCATGGAGGGGGACAGAGTGCACTAGGATGGAATCTTCATCTTCGTAGCAGCATAGGAGAAGGATACTTGGCAACATTGAGTGAATTACTGACTACATTACACAGTTTCCACTTCGGAGATACGAGTGAAGAAGACCAACCACAGTGGTGTGGAGAGGCCAATAACAGATTTTCAGTTAGATCGTTCATGGCGAAGCTAAACGCAAAGTCTAACCATCAAATGAATGTCCCAACAGACGTCATTTGAAAGTCGAAAGCCCCTACAAAAGCGTGCATCTTGGCTTGTTTAATTACTCTACACAAGCTAAACACCGCAGATAATCTCAAAAAATGTTTTTCTCAACATTCTTTGAATCCCTCAATCTATATCATGTGCAAGAACAGCTCGGAAATGATCCAACACGTCTTCAAGGAATGCAGGGTGGTGAAGTGGCTATGGAGCTAGTGGACCCAGATTCATAGGAGCATAGTTCCTCCACCTACAGATAATTTGTTCCAAATTCCAAAGGAAGTCTCCGCCTCCATGCTTCAGCAGTACTGGAAATCCATTTTGTTTTCTGTGTGGTATAGCATTTGAGAGGAAAAAAATGCTAGGATTTTTTTGGACAAAAATAAATCAAAACGGCTTCTATGAGAGAGATCCAACATTTTGTTTGCAATTTGGATCTCCATAACAAAATTGGGAAAGGGATATAAGTTTGGGGATTGGTTATGTAACGAAGGAAACATCATTCGATCTCTCTAATTTTGTATTGCACTCGGCTCACTGTCGAGATATCTCATCTGGCAGTGTATGTAATCTCTATCTTTATTAATATAATATAATAGTTTCCTTTTCAAAAAAATAAATAAATAGAGACATCTGCTAATTATAGATTAGTTACGTCTACCCTCTCATTCCCAATCACAAAACCCCTCAGTCTTTCAGCTTCCCTCCCCTTATACAACATTCTTCCCATAACGCTGCCACTAACGTGAACAAGAAAGGCGACATTGGATCGCCTTGTCTCAATCCCCTTTCTGCTTCTGTTTTACTTGTCGACCTACCATTTATAAAGATGGAATAGGTCATAGTCTGCATGCACCCTTGAATCCAGCCCCTCCATTTTTCTCCTAGCCTCATTCTCTGTAGAACGAAGTCAAGAAAATCCCAACCTTCCATATCATAGTTTTTTTCAATATTGGTTTTTGCTACTGCTCCTTTCTTTCCCCCCGCCCATAGTCTTCCACTATTTCATTTGCCAGTAAAACTGCATCAATGATATGTCTTCCTTTGACAAAGGCAAATTGATTTTCTGAAATTGTACCTCCCATTACTCCTTTCATCCTATTTGCCAATACTTTGGCAATGATTTTGTACACACTTGTAGTGAGACTAATAGGCTTAACGTCTTTAACTGTCCTCACTACATTCTTTTTCGGGATCAAACATAAATACGTCTCGTTCATGCACTTCTTAACCACTCCCAAACTGTGAAATTCCTTCGTAACTTTCATTATATCATCTTTCACTACATTCCAACTCTTTTGATAGAATATCATAGAAAAACCGTCGGGCCCTAGAGCCTTAGAGCTATCGCATTCAAATATTGTTAATCAAACCTACTCTTCGGTAAAGATCTCTTCCAATCTACTGCTCTCCTCCTTGGCAATTGGGTTCCACTATAACCCTTCAACCCCCAAACCTGATTTTATTTCTTTCCAAAGACCTCAATAAAGTGTCGTAATATGCTTGCCACATTTCATTTTCTTCCTCCAACACTTCCCCAGTGTCGCCTTCCATCTTAACAATTGAATTTGCGACTTTTCTCCTACTCAAAATATGAATGAAAGAACTTCGAATTTGCATCCCCCTCATTCAACCATCTAATACGAGACTTCAGCCACTCACACTTTCCATTTCCCTATTCAGCTTCCAGAGTTCCCCTTTCTTTTCCCACCTCTCCCTCCTCCTCTCTGCATCCCATTGACTACCCCCCTCCCACCTATCAAATACATATCTCTAAGTTCTTCTTCCTACTCTCCTCCTCCCTCCTCCTCCACCAATGGCTCCACACCTCATTCACAACGTTCCTTTTTAACTCCCTGTAACTTCTGCATAAACCTAAACCCCTCCCACCTCCCCAATCCATTAGAATTCCACCAACCTTTAATGTTTTCCACAAAGTTCGGATGAAATGCCAACCTCCCGTCCAATCTTTTTGACCCTGGGCCCCATAGAGGTTTGGTAGTGGTTAGGAATATTGGCCAATGATGTGACACAAATCGACTTCCTAAGTCCTGCCTACAGAAAGGGTATAAGTTAGCCCATCCATCTCCAAATAAGAACCTGTCTAATCTACACCACACTAGATCCCACCAAAAGTTAGACCACGTGTAGGTACTATTGATTAGAGGAGGGTCATGTAAGCCCATCTCCCCAATCAAGCAATCAAATTCCCTCATACTCCTTGTCAAACACCCTTTCTTTTCGTGACCTACTGCACCACATTGAAATCACCCCTCACACACCATCTATCACCACACAAAACACTCAAAGCCCCGAGCTCATCCCAAAAAAGATCTCGAACTTTTTGACCACACAGACCATAAACCTTGACAACCACCACTCCTCCCTATCTATCTGCTTCACTTTAACTGACATTGTAAATTGTCTAATCATTTCTTTAGCCAATTCACACCTCCTAGTCTCCCATGCCACTAATAAACCACCAGTTGTCCCAAGCACCGGCAAGTAAACCCAATCTTTAAAACTGGACTGCCATAAGGCCCCTATCATATCCCTTCCTACCTTACTCATCTTCACCTCCTAGAGAATCACAACATTCAGAATATTTTTACCATTAATTCTTTTTATCACTCTTCTCCTTTCTCTGGACCCACACCCACGAATATTTCATGACAAAATTTCATTGAATAGTGCATCTTCCTTATCCCACAAACCAATGTGACTATCATTTGTTATGCCCCCAATTCTTCCCCTTGCTTCTCCTTTCCTCCCTCTAGTTTGAGTAGGAAAACATTGATCTTTTTCAAAAACTCCTCCCCTTTATCTTTCCTTAGGGAATCTACCGAATGCTTGAATTCTCTCTTACTCTAACGCTGCCAGCTACATACCTCTTGCATTGAATTGGGCACTACAGAAGGAGGAGTCGTAGGAGATGGAAATAAATTGATAAAACCAGTTGATCCTTCCATTATATCCCCTTCGACATAGCGGCACTACCCACCCATCTTGGGCCCTAGAAAGTCAGCCTCACTATCTTTTTCGTCACCATCCAACTAATCATGGTCGTCCGACATGTTGCCACAATAACTAGAGGAATCATCCTGACAAAATTGCAGCAGTTCATCTTCAGCTGAAATCCCTATATCCTCTTCTACAATACCTCCTAATAGGAACGATGAGTTTCGCCCTACGCTTTTACTGCCATGAGCAATCATCGTCCCACTCTATTCTTTGGGAATGAACCATTTGGTTGTGTCGACTATTATACACCTATATTGATCTTGGAGTTTCATCCCTTGCCCCTTTTTAAAACAACTCATATGTCTCTTCTCTCCCTCTAGGTCCCTTTTTGGGCCTGTTTCTCTGAAAAACCAGTGGACCCATTCCTGTTTTCACCTTTTCGGGCCATCACCCTTGAACTATGGGCTTCCATGCTTGTCCATACTGTTCTCTCTCATATGTTGGGCTCATGGTTCATGGGCTCGCCCTTACCCAAAACGCCCACATGACATAGCTTGTCGTAACAAACCTGCGGAACATCGTCACCTTCTTGTTGTGCCCGTCTGTCACCCTCATTGTCCCTTTCTCTGTCTTTGTCGTCACTAGCGCACTAGTTCAGCATACCAACTCTTGATTTTACAAATCCGTCCAATTTAAGTTTTCCACCCCATGTAGTGTTTTGGCACATTGTTCTTTCGGCTTCGCTATCGTCCCCGCGAACCTCCCATACATCCATTCCACTGCTGTTACTGCTGCAACTTCTTCTCTAAAACAATTGCAGGTTGTCAAATCGGGCCCTGTAGGTTGATCTCATCGATCTCCAGCGAACACTTCCAGTGCTAACGCCCCCGACTTCCAACATCTGAAAACCCCTCTTCTTCGTTATCCCCTTGTTGGTCCTTATCAGTTGCTTGCTCATCATCATCACTACCCTCTCGTCCATCGCCACCCCCTGGGTTAATGTTGAACAGTCGAATAGAGAAGTCCACATGATTTCTGACAGGAATCCACTAGACCACGCCACCACTTTCATATGTTGTATCGCATGCAATGTCGTCGACAGAGTGTGAGTCCATCTCCAACAAACTTTTGCATTTGGCAACTATTTCCTTAAACAGATCCCTCAGCCATTCCTCAATAGGGACTCCTTCAACTCCAATATACGCATTCTTGCAACAAAAAACTCTATTATTCCATTGAAGCCCCTCTTCCCATTCTCTTATTGCATAAGTAAATTCAGATACCATCTTCCCCTACTTCAAAAAGTTCCACGCCTCCTCTATTGGGTCTTTACATAATGCTTCGTCTCCACATATAGGTACCAATCTACACTCAAAATTAAGCTGCAATGATATTTCCTCTTCTATTCCCCCCAAGCTCACCCTGTTTGTGAACTTCATGAAGACTAGTCAATGCTTTTTTTTTTCTTTTGGCTCAGGCTTTCTTTGGTGTGTTTCCTCAGGGATAAGGCTCTTGTTATTGGCGATAGTTCTCTTCTATCCATTTACCTGATTCAACTCCAATTTACAAGCATGATCGTCCCTTCAAATTGCTGCTTCTTTTACGCAAATTGTCCTACCTATGTCTTCGATAGACAGAAACCACCATTCAAATCCTTCCTCAATCCTTCCCAATTATGGTTTCTACCTGGGAATTGAATGCATTTCCATACTACTAAGTAAGTAGAATAAAATTGAACATAATCTGGATTGGCCAATACCACTCATTCTACTGGATCTTACGAAGTTTCCTCTAGTACAAATATCATTCTCTGTCTCCCCTTCTCGATCTTCGTCAGTCTAAGAAAACTTCCCCTTGTGTTTTTAAATGTTTCAACCACCAGCACAAACCCCTTACACCTCCGGATCTTCTTGAATCTCCCATCTCTTTCCAATTGATTTGCCTCGACTAAACTCTTTCTCGGCCACCTCCCCGTATATTCATCAATTTCAATTCCAAACAGTCTTGACTAAGTAAATTCTTCAATGAATAAAGCATTCCATCTTTTGGATTTCCAAGCTTTGATTTGCTTCCGTTCCATGAGCATGTTCAAAACTACAACGAAAAAAAAAAATTACCTACTATCTAATACTTTCACTCTATATGTCTAAACCATTTGGATTGATTCTATTCTAATTTAATCTTTGAATGTTTTATCATAGATATTTGATTTTACGAGACTTGTTTGGTGATGTCTTGTTCTTCATTCCCAAAATTTTGTGAACATTATAGAGCCATAAAGAAGAAAACCATCGATGAAAGGTAGACTTTGTTAAAGCCTACAACTCAGTTAGTTGGGAATTCATAGGTTATGTTATGAAGGAAAAAAGGCTTTGGAGAAAGATGGAGGAAATGGATTAGAGGGTGCCTAGCCACAACCAATTATTCAGTATTTATAAACAGGATGCCAAGAGTGAAAACTGAAAGCAATAGAGGCCTAAGACAAGGAGATCGGTTATCCCCTTTCCTCTACACAATAGTGGCAAACCTCTCAATGGCTTAATGAGGACAGCTATCCAAAGGAAAGTGTTTGGAGGATTCACAGTTCGGAAAGAAGAGGTCCAAATTACCCACATCCAATATGTCGATGGTTGCTTGTTGTTCCTTAACAAGGAGGCTAATTGCTAGGGTACAATAATGGAAATCCTAAAGATTTTCTGTAGATTGTCAAGATTGACAATCAACCTAGAGAAGAGCCAAATCACAAGGATCAATTTATCAAAAGAAGAGGTCAGGAATGTTGTCCAAAGGATGAGAGTAATAGTCGGAGAATGCCCATTAAAATACCTAGGCATGCCATTGGAAGGAAACCCAAGTAAACACTCATTTTGTGAACCAATGATCCAAACAAGAAAGAAAGATTGAAGGTTGGAGAACAAGCTATTTGTCAAGAAGGAGGCTATTGCTATTAAAAATATGTATTGCTATTTGTCTTCACTGTCATGCAATACCACTCCTCCCATAATATGTATCGAGTAATCTCCTACTCATCTCCTTTCCCAAGTTGATTCTTAGCTTTAAATTACAATCCTTGTGAATCGATCCCTCCTCTTCCTCTCTTATGTAAAAAGATGCTATTGGAGCTTCGTGCAATGTGGATTTGCTAGATACCAAGAAAGCTGATGTTTGAATCATTGAGGTCGCACTATTGAACCCCCCCAAAATCTAATGATCTTTCCATCACCCACTTTCCATTTCACCGACTAGTAAAATTGCCGGTATATAGAATGGATGAACTTCTAATGCCTTTTATACCCAGCTTTTGAGTGGATACCAATTTCCATTCCATTCTTTCTGACTCCATGGATACGCTTGATGATTCTTGTCCAAAGGGCTTCCTTATTTCAATAGAAAATCCATAACTACTTCCCAATTAATGTCTTCTTCCTTAGAAGTATCTCTCCTACTCCCAAGCCTCCTCTTTCCACTTCTGATGCCTTTGCAGGCCTGTCTCCACTCCACTAGGTTAGCCCTTTTTCCCCCCTTCTTCATTCTTCTAGAGAAACTCTTATATTTTTCTCAATTTGTTAAGCCACCTTCCTATCATTAAAAAAAATGTTGTGCATAGTATTTGGGTATTGCTCCCAATACTAAGTTCAGTACAAGTTATCTGCCACCTCTAAAAAGATATAGATAGATCTCCATTCCTCTACCCTTCTTCTTATGGACTGCAATACTAGATCCCTCTCCTAGAGGCATACGTAGATATTTTGAAGGCCATTAACTCTCTATCGCCCCTCACATTCCTGCAATATCTTTTATAGCATCACTTGTAATGTTCAACCCAACCACCTGACTTTTGTTAAACTTGATGGAGAGACCTGACACTACGTTGAATACTTTTGGAAGTTTCTCAGTAGTTTCCAAAGTTCTCGCATCATTATTGAGGAAGAGGAGGCAATCATCTAATAGTGAATATGCGTTATTTTGAACCTCCGCCTTTCCAACCACAAAGCCTTTTAGCTTCCTTTTCAGGGTACCCTTCCTTATCAACCCATCAAGAGTATGAATTATCATAATATACAAGATTGGGGAGAGGGGATTCCCTTGTATCAGTCCCTGTTACGCTCTATCTTCCCCCTTGTTCTTCAATTAATCATGATGGAGAAATTTACAGGTTTTAGACATCCCTCTATCCATCTTCTCCACCTCAGTCCAAAGCCCTTCCTTTGCATCACCTATATTTGCTTCATTCCTAAGAAGAGTAATGCTAAGAAGGAGGTGGATTTCAGGCCTATAAGTTTGGTGACCAGTTTGTACAAAGCTATAGCAAAAATTCTTGCAAGTAGGTTTGAAAAGTTATTGAGGAGACTACGGATAAAATCCAAATGGCTTTTGTCAAAGGAAGACAAATCACCCAAGCATATCTTGTGGCAAATGAGGTGGTGGGCCATTATAGAAGGGAAAAGAAAGACGGGATGATTTTTAAAATGGACACTGCCAAGCTCCCACATTTTTGGTCCGTGTCAGTTACTTCAAAATCTGTGGAGTAGATGGGCGCAGATTTTTGAAGGTTTTGTTTCTCCCATGAATGATGATATATTCAAGATCCCGGACAGCATAGTACTAAGAAGAATTCAGCAGTATTGGAAGATCATCATTTGTGCAGTTTAGTACACAGTTTGGGAAGAAAGGAATAGAAGACTTTTTTTGGATAGACATAGATCGGAGATGGTGATTTGGGAGCGGTCTAATGTCCTTTTTACGTCTTGGGTGTCCTGTAATAAACTAGGCAAAGGTTATACTTATGGGGAGTGGCTATGTCAAGGAGAAAAAATCTTGCATAGTCTGTACTTTTGATGTTTTCGAGCTCTGATATCTCATCAGGCTCTTTATTATCAATATATTAGTTTCTTTTCAAAAAAAAAAAAAAATGGACACTGCCAAGGCATATGATTCGATTAATTGGAATTTCCTAAGCTATGTTTTAGGGAGGAAGTTGGGGATAGATGGAGGAAATGGATGGTATGGTGTCTGAAGACCACAAAACTGTTCCATCATTATTAATGGTAGGCCAAGGGGTAAAATCTACAGTAATTGATGTCCGAGACAAGGTGGCCCTCTGTCTCCTTTCCTATAAATAATGGTAGCAAATGCACTGAATAAATTGATTAAAAAGGCCATAAGCAAAGGGAAGTTAAGAAGATTTATGGTAGGAAGAGGTGGTATACAAGTCTGACATAGTATGTGGATGATTGTCTTATGTTCATCAATAATGACAAGTAGTTTCGATAATGCTATGAGGACACTTGAAGCCTTCTGCAAAGTCTCAAGGTTGAGTATCAACTTCAGAAAGAGTCAAGTTACAAGGCTAAACTTGAAGTAAACTGATATTAATGATGTTACTAGCAGGTTGGGAATGGAGAACGGCAATTGGCGAAAGCATTATCTTGGACTTCCATTAGGGGTAGACCCAAGGAAGGTAATCTTGCGGGACCTAGTCATTTAGACAATCAAAAGGAGAGCTGAGGGATGGAGATACAGCTATATTTCGGGGGAGGCAAGTTACTTTTTCTTAGATCAGTCCTTGAAGCTATTCCTGCCAATTTTATGTCTGGTTTTAAGATACCAAAGAGTGTAGCTGGGTTGATTAAGAGGTTAAGAATGAACTTTCTTTGAAAGGAGGAAGGGGGACCTAGAAATAGATTGGTCAAGTGGAGTTAGGTTTATAAGTCAATGGAGAAGGGAGGATTGGGTTTGGGTTGTAACGCACAAAAAAGGAAAAATAAAAAAAAGAAAAAAAGCCTTAATGGCCAAATGGTTATGGAGGTTCATGAGGACTAGGGGAGATCATTAACTGAGGTCATCAGAAGCATTCATCGCCCAAGAAAGCAAGGATTAGAGACTGGCCTGCATCCTCATGTCATCTAAAAGAGCCCATGAAAATTCATCTTTACCCTCTCCTTCAAAAAGTAAGATGGAAGATGGGAAATGGAGAGACCATCGGATTTTGGGAGGATAAGCAGTATGGTGCACATCTTTTCAAGAATTTATTCTCACAACAAATCTGCATTACATGAAGTTCTAGTTGCAGCTTTTCTAGTTAGGGAGGAGGGATAGGAGGGGTTTCATGCATGTTGGGACTTAAACCTTGGGGACAGTTCAGGTGAAGAGGGAGAAAGAGAAACGAACTTATTCAAATGTCGTAGGCGGTAAGGGTCCAAAGAGGGAAGATAAAAGGATCTGGGCAAGTGGCAGCACATATAAATTCTCACCCAAGTCCTTTTTGCAAAGCATAAAACCAGAACCTCTACCTCAAGAGCTTGATCCAAATGCAAGATTTATATGGACAATATCTGCTCCCATTAAAGTCAAGATTTTAGGACAGTTTTTTTTGTTTTTGAAAAGAAACACGAAATATATTAAAAGGGGTAGACGAGAAGTCCAAGGCGCCAAAGGCGCTTATAATAGAGAGAACAACAGCCAATCCCCAAAGTTATATCAAAGCCCCAATTTGGAAGAAGAAACCCACAAAGCAAAAATATAGAAAGATTTGTTTACAATCCGATTAACATCCACAATAATCTGCCTAAAAATGCAATTATTTCTAGCCTCTCATAACGCTGACCAGATGACAAAATGAATCAGAAACCAGTATCTTTTCAGCTTGATAGAAGGGTGGGTTGGGTAGGAAATGCTAGCAGAACTTTCCACAAGACCCAACAAAACAAGCAAGTAGTGACACAACGAGGACCAAATGTTTTTCAAAACTTCGCAGCTCCAAAACATATGACGAATATCATCTTTTTTTTTATGGAAACGATATTTTATTGATAAAAGTAAAGGATTACAAAATATATCTAGAAATCCACTATAAACTTCCTAGACTTCCATCCTATAATACACTGCCCCATCCGCTAAGCCAGTCTAACATTGAATAGCCCAGCGACAGAGGGTTATGACTAATCCAAAACGAAGCTAAAGAATGAGATTCCTCTCAAATGTCTAGAGGATGGGAAGATGTCTCCGAGAAAAATCTTGCATTCCGTTCTTTCCACAAACACCATATCACGGCCAGGCTAGCCACCATCCGATGACCCCTCCACTTCCTAACAACCTCCTCCCAGAACGGGCAAACGCAACTTTAAATACCTTGACCACCTTCTAGAGAGAAAATGGGAAAGAGATTCCTCCACCTTTCCCACAAAAAGGAAGCAAAGGTACATTGACCAAACATATGAGTTGTTGATTACCCGCTTTGCTTACATAAAAAACAACATGGAAAGGACAAAGCCCATGTCGGGAACCGCTTTTGGATCATATCTCTTGTATTCACCTTCTCCTTAAATACAACCCACGTGAGGAAATTCACTTTTGTAGGGACAGGTGCCTTCCAAATTTCCTTAAGAATAACATTAGGAACAATAGAAGGCTCTTCAATCATGGATAGAAAAAGAGATTTAGAAGAAAATTCTCCTGAATTTTCATTGACCCGCATAATCGCGTCATCCCTGTTCCACAACACACAATCACCCAATAATGCCCAAAGCCCTTCTTCTTCTACTTTGCACCGCGGACCTCCATTGGGACGCAAATGAAACTGTCATCGGTCAGACGACCTTGGATCCTCTTGCACCATGAAGAATGAAATGGGACGGTTATGTGTTGTTGACCGCCTGTATAACCTAGGAAATCTATCAATAAAGGCTTCATCACCCATCCAACTATCTTCCCAAAACCTTATATTCCTTCTATTACCAACACTTAATCTGATGTAAGGATCAAAAATAGAGTGAATGGCGTGAATAAACTTCTACGGGCTTCTAGAAGTAGCTTTCCTTTGAACACTGGCATCTCTACCATTAAGATCCATTCCATGCCTGCTTCTAATAACTTTTCCCCAAAGCCGGTCCTTTTCCTTTTGGAACCTCCACAACCATTTGCCCACCAAAGATTTATTTCTTGCTAGCAAATTTCCAATTCTAAGCCCGCCAAGCTCCTTCCTTCTTTGGACTTTAGTCCATTCCACCAAATGCATGCCATAATTTCCATTCATACCTTCCCAAAGGAAGTCATGCATTAATTGTTCCATCTGATTGGCAAGGGACATATAATACGTCGGAAGGACATTTAACACTGATTTGATTAGTGTAAGTCTTCCCCCTTTTGAGAGAAAAACTCTTTCCTAACCATCCAATCTTTTAGCCACTTTTGCAATAACCGGGTCTCAAAACTCTAACTTTCTAGGATGCCCCCCAATCTATATCCCTAGGTACTTAAGAGGCCACTCCCCCTGCTCACATCCAATACGAGCTACAACCGATCCAATCAATTCCGGCGAGGTAGAGATTCCGACAACAGATGTTTTTGCCATATTCGTTCTGAGCCCCGAAATCCAACATAAACACTGCATAAGCTTAAAAGCCTAGAAAACATTCTAATCCTCCCCCTCCAAAAATAATATGGTGTCATACGCAAACTGCAAGTGTGAAACTTCTACCTGTTCCTTCTCCGCCTTGAAAGCCTTCAGAAAGCTATACTCCTTCCCCTTATCCACCATTCGCCCCAACACATCTACCATCAAAGAGAATAAAAACGGAGATAAGAGATCACCTTGCCTTAACCCTCTTGTCGCCTTCAACTTGCCTCTTGGCCGCCCATTGATAAATATAGAGTACGCCACTGTCCTCAAGCATCCTTGGATCCACCCTCTCCATTTTTCTCCCAAACCCTTCCAAGATAGCACAAAGTCCGGAAAATCCTAATCCACCATGTCATAGGCTTTTTCAAAATCAACCTTCACTAGCACCCCCTTCATGCTCTTTATCCTATATTCTTCAACTACTTCATTTGCCACTAGCACTGCATCTATTATCTACCGCCCTCTAACAGAAGCAAATTGGTTTTCCGATATTGTGTCATTCACAACATCTCGAATCCTATTTGCCAGCACCTTAGCTATGATCTTGTATAAGCTTATCGTGAGATTGATAGGCCTAAATTCTTTTACTGTCCTTACTAAATTCTTCTTAGGAATCAAACAAATGTAAGTCTCGTTTGTAGTCCTGTTCACCACCCCGGAACTTCAACACCCCTGCATAGGCAATACCAAGAAGGAGAAATACAACAGTTAGACACCTTTAACTAAAACCGAGCAGTACAGTCTAAACGACCTAAGGAAATGAGCCAGGCCAAAATTTTGGTTTTGAGTGGCATTGTCATGTTCCAAATTGGGTCAGGGTTGTTGTTCCTTGGCATGGAGACCTCAGCAATAAAGGTTGCATAGCAGGATTTAACAGAAAAGGTCCCAGAGACCTCTCCAATCCATCGCCAGAAATCTTCTTAAGGCAATAGGTGAAGATTTTCAAATTGCTGAAGCAGGACAATGAGGTCTTCAATCTCCTCATCTTTGAGACCATGCCAAAAGTTCAAAATCCAGCCAACATGAGGATCATTTTGGCCCTGGCTACTAGATCGAAGCTGAAAAACACTAGCAGAGGGATGTTGGACCAATCTGAAAAGTCTCGAAAATTCCACCTTCAAGGAGATTTGCCCATTCCAAATATCCTATCAGGCCCTAATCCGCTTCTCGTTGCCCACTTTCCATTGAATTTGCCTAAAGAACTGCAAATATATGGAGTGGATGAATCTCCATGGCAATCTGACGATAACTCTGCCATTCAGCCTCGCAACCATGCCGTAGGAGAGGAGCCATGAATACTGTCAATGATCTTTCCCCAGAGGAGGTCCGAAGGCTTAGGGAACTATCACAACCACTTGACTGCTAAAGCAAGATTCCTTAATTTAAGAATTCCCACACCCAGGCCCGCATTATCAGTCAATTGGCTGATCTGCTTCCAGTTGACCAGGAATTGCAGTTTCTCTGAATTTTCAGCTTTCAAGAAGAAGCGCCTGAGACCCCTTTCAATATCCTTGTGGACAGACAACGACATTTGAAAGATGGACATGAAATATAAGGGAAGGGCCTCCAGAACGAATTTAAATAGCAGCAAACAACAGTCACCCTCCTCTGGAAAGGTAGCTGCCCTTCCATCCCTTGGATCTCTTCTTAACAGTCTACATAACCGACTCTCAAAAGGAAAACTTCTTAGGATTGCCTCCCAGGGAGACGCCGAGGTACTTCATAGGCCAACTACTGGTAGAGATACCCAGGCTTCTAACAACTTGACCCAGCACCGAGTCAAAGAGGTTAATACCCACCACATGGCTCTTGACAAAGTTTATCTTAAAGCCAGAGATTAGGGAGAAGCTCTCTAACACCTTTGAGAGCATGTTCTAGCTACGAACATTATTTTTCAAAAAGAAGACGAAGTCGTCCGCATAAAGAAGGTGAGTTAGATGAATCCTCCTAGATCCCACCTCAAAGCCTTGTAAATTATGAGCCACAACCTTCTGAACAATGTCATGCAAGCTATCAGCTACCAAGATGTAGAGAACAGGGGACAGAAGGTTACCTTGTCTCAGACCTCTAAAAGCAAACATTTTGCCTCTCAACCTACCGTTGATGATAATCAAATAGGAAACTAAGGAAATACAGCCCCAAATCCATCTACGCCATCTGACCCCAAAGCCTTTTTTCTTCAACACATAAAGCAGGTAACTCCATTGAACGGCGTTACACACCTTATAGAAATCAATTTTGACAACCAATCCCTCTTTATGATGAACCCTACAATCCTCTAAGGCTTCATTTCCTATCAAAACAGCGTCAAGGATGTGGCAATGTCTGACGAAGCCCATTTGATTCTCAACAACAGTATCTTGAATTACTTCTTTGAGTCCTTTCATTAGGATTTGGGCTACAATTTTGTAAAGGGTGCTTACGAGGTTAATGAGATGGTAATCTTCCACGTTCACTAAATTGCTCTTCTTGGGGATGAGATGGATGTATGTCTCATTATTCATTGACAACTCTTGAGGAGTAAAAGTCTTCAACCATGTGCATGATATCCTATTTCAGGAGGGGCCAATTCTTTTGGGGACGACAGCTTCCCTAACTTCCTCCTCTGCGAAAGGTCGATCCAACTACTCTTTCAGATCATTAGAAATGGGATTCCAATCAATCCCTTCTATGGCCAACGAGGGGCATTGGAATCTAAGAGAAATAATTAACAATGTGTTGTTGGATGTCTCCGAGAAAGTCTAGGAGGACTCCGTCAACTAGCTCCAATTTGGAGAAAAATGCCTGAGCCCTGCGAAAGGATAAGATACGATGAAAAAACTTAGCGTTAGCAAACCCCTCCTTAGCCCATTTGATTCTAGCTTTTCGACAAACAACCCAATCCAATCTGCTATCAATCATTGTCAACTGCTGCAGGATTCTTTCCTCCTTTCTCCCATGATAATCGTCGATTTGCTCAATCTAACTGTCAATCTCTTGCAACTTCTTAGACAGAGAAAGCTTGTCCTCAAGGTCTTTTACCTGAAATTTTTGCTCCACTCCTTTAGGTCTAGCTTGAGACGATTAAGTTTTTGCATAAACGTGTAACCCAGCCAGGAATGGTTAATCGGCTTGTTCCACCACAAATTCATGTTGTCATTGAAGTCATTTCTATCCATCCAAGAATGCTCAAATCTAAAAGGGATGGGGCCCCACGACATCAACTGGGTATCGAGGAGGATATAGGCCAATGATCTGAGGTAATCCGTTGAAGGGTAGAATGATGGCAGGACGAAAATAGAGCATCCCACGACAAGTTGACTAGGAATCTCTCTAGTCTCAAGAGGACCGCTTGGTCATGGTTGTTGGTCCAAGTGAAGGTAGAGTGAAGGAGCTTGACGTCTCTGAGACTGAGTTCATTTATCATATCGTCAAACTGTATCATAAAGGAGGAACGAGCTATGTAGTTTAGCTTCTCCTCCACCCTTCTGATTGTGTTGAAATCTCCCCCTATGCACCAAGGCCAGGAAAATAGGACCGATAGCGCAGCCAATTCATCCCAAAATGCCACCTTGTCCTCCCTCAAAGAAGGTTCGTACACTGCGGAGAACCACCAAAAGAAATCTCTTGGGCCCTGAACTATGAGCGACAGAGAATGTTGCCCAACAAAAGACTCCAAAACCACAATGAACCTAGTATCCCACGCTATCAAGATGCCCCCCGTAGAGCCTAACGTATGAAGAGAAATTGACTTAAGATAGCGTCTTTGCCAAATTTGAGCAAGAAGTTCAGGGGGCCACTCAACCTTCTTAGTTTCCTAGAGAGTGATCAAGTGGGGGCTAGCTGCATGGATAGTATGCCATGCCTGATCAGGCACCTCTTGTCCCAGGATCCGCAGCCTCTAATATTCCAAGTTAAAATCTGCATTGAATCTTCAAAAGCCCAACCCAACGAGAGCCAATCAATCGGATTCCTCCAACTAAAAAAGGTGGATATCCCTGGTGAGCATCGCCCCAGAGCCTGTGTCAAGTACTCCAAGGTTTTTGTTCGGCCAGGGGGAGCTAGAGAGAAGCGCCAGCAAAATCATTTCTTTCGACTCGAACGAGGATTCAACACATATAACCTCCTTTCCTTTGCATTTAGCCGAGCTTGTCAATTCAATCCATTTATTGTTGGATCACTCCTAATTCCCTTTGATTCTACTGTATGTGCGCAGAGGGGGCCCGTCAAAATGTCCCCATGGGCTCTGTTCTGCACTCCCATAGGACTGCTGGCCCAAATTTGGGAGCATAAGTTCTGATTTCTATGGGCGAGGCCCACCTGCCTCCTGAGACCATATGTTTGCCAACTAGGACGCCCAAACACTTGGCTGGGCCCATTATTGTTTGAGTCAAACCTAACTCTCTTCAAACCCATACTTTTGACTCAACTCGAAAATCCAAGTGGCCCATCTTCCTCTTCGTTGGTAGACTACTGGACCCCTACTATCTGTACACCTTCATGGCTCTTTGATGACCTGACCTTTCTACTTGTACGGCGTCGAGCTGCGCCGTCTGGCTTCTTCTGGCTAACCTCACTCTTAAACCGGCGTTTGTTTGATGCCATAAGGGGCATAGTTTTTGAACCCTCCTCCGTCTGAGCTTTGCACCGTCGGGAATCCTCCACCGCTGTTGAGTGGACCTTCCCCTATTTTCATGCCTCATCTCTAGCTTTCTCCACCTATGGACACCACTATTTTTGCAGATCATAGAACCAGAGTTCCGCGACCCCATCATCATCGTATATTTCTAGTTCTGCAGGCAGAAACCCCAACTAGAATCCTTGGACTTCCATGATTACAAGCTCTCGCAACTGGTTAGATAAAGTGTCTTCTGCAATTTCCAGGAGCCCACCACATTTCTCTGTGGTCTCTAAGATGAAGCCAAGGCTCCACTTTTTTGCCAGAATTCCCTCCACCTCAATGTAGCTACAGCGACACGTGATATGCCTTTGTTCCCATAATTCGAAATCAAACCATTCTTCCATGGATATGACCATTGCCAACTGCACTCGAGGAGGGCCCATAAGTTTAGTGACTTCTTCACCGCTTTGGTAGTGAATGGTGGCCCTCACAGCATCTATTACAATCAGATAAGGTTCTCGCCCTAGAACAAGAAAAAGCTCCTCCTCCACCTCCTAACATGAATGAAAATCTAAAGCCATTACGATTTTGACGCGTTGGGATCGAATATTAGGCTTTTTTACGAATCTCTTCACCTCGACCTTTTCGTCCTACAGTGACTCATGTCTCCTTTGTGATGTACCACGTGACATATGTTGACATCCCCGTTTGAGATCTAGTCCTCATCTGTGGTTGACTGTCAAGGAGGTCCTATAAAATTCCTTCCAGTATTTGAATGAGAGTGTTCCACATATTCCCCTCAGGGTCTTTTGGAATATAAATATTCTGGAATGCTCCCTTGGCCAACTTGGCAATCTTCATGAAGCTCCCGCGGTTATTGGAGTAAGTTTCAATAAAGACAGTGTACTTACCCATCCGCCTTGATTTCTTAAACTCACCGTTCCTAGGCTCATTCATGGCCTTCCTCACTCCAGTACTTAGCCATAGGATGTCGCTCTCAATGACGAACAGTGCATAAGTCTCTGATCCAGTCATCTCCTGTAGGATAAGCTCCCCACTCTACGTGGCTAACTTGATTTTAAAAGTCTTAAACCTCGAGTCAAAGATAAAGAGTTTTCACAAATGTTGACCGTATAATGAGGTGGTCCTCAGAGCTCCATGAGTCTCTTCTCCGCCCTTCTTTTGTATCTGTCTTCGTCTTCTTACCTCCATCTATTCACCCTCCCCTCAGCGATCAACTGCTCCCTAGTCTTTCCCAGTGAGAGCCCCTCTGTAGTTGCGTCGTCCTAAATTGGCCATTTTTCCCTGGTCTTCTTCAAGATTTTAGGACAATTAATCAACTTAACTAAACTTAGTTCTTCAGATAGAATTGAGAAGATGTATACTACCACATATATCTCTTCTTCTTGGTGTTCCTTATGTAGGTGTGCAAATCAAGATAGAGACCACATCTTGAGGGTTGCAGGTTTAAAACAAGCATCTAGCAAAGGTGGAGAAATCAACATGAACGGAAGGCAATCTCTTTAAAGTACCACTGAGAAATGGAAGTGCACAATTAAGAAACTACTGGAAATGCATCTTGCTAGAAATTTTGTGCACAGTTTAGGAGGAGCCCAACAAGAAAATCTGCAAAGAGAAAGAGTCAACACCGGATCATGTTTGGTAAATATCACTCAACCTTTTTTCTACCTAGGTTTCTATGTCAAAATGGAGAGGATTACTTTTTGGGGATTGGGTGAGGGATTGGGGTAACATTTTGCATGTTCTATAATTTTCTACTATTCAGAATGCCTCTGGCTCGAGCAATTTTCTATCTACTATTTTTGCATTGGGATTCCTCATCCCTCTTTTCATTAATGAATATATCTTCTACTTTCTCTTTGTCATAAGGAGATCTCTCATCTCCACTTTTTTTGTTATTAATACAATCACTTCTATTTTTTTTTTTTTTAAAGTAGACATTTTATAAATTGGACGAGTTGTCCAAAAAAAACAAAAAGGTACAACTACGAGGGGAAGACCCTTCACAGCCCAAGAACCGACTATCTTAAATACAAAATCGACGCCCACTGTGTCACCCACTCACTGAAAGAGTATCCTAAACCTAGATTACTGACGGAGACCCACGTTGCAAACAAAATGTGAGATCTCTCTGTTACAATGGTTACATTAATATTTGAATTTTTGAAAATACATCTGTTTCTCGCCTCCCACACAACTGCCCATATAGCAAAAGTGATCAACAACCAGTAGCTTCTCATATGAACCTGCTGATCTGCCATCCACGCATGAACATCTAAACTGTTAGGGGGACGAGGCATGGCTGATAAATCTTGCTGCCAATGTCTCCAGACTGCCGTTAAGACCTTGCAGTCCCCAAAAATGTGTCGGACGTCATCCTCAGCGGCCCTGCAAAGGCAACAGGAAGAAGGAGATAAGTAATGAGAAGGGAATTTC